>APFE031711577.1:298866-352075 GCA_000404065.3 Pinus taeda
GCAAACAAATCCTTGAATCTGTCTTCTTTGTGCTCGACCTTGGCCAATTTGGCCTGGTCGAGCACATTGTAAGCGATCTTCCTCAGATCATACTGCCTGCTTGGCAGAGTAGCCAGAGTGAGCAAATTCATTTTTCCAGCTTCCTTCTCTGCATGTTTGATATCATGCAGGGTATAAATTCCAATTCGTAAGGGAAACGAGGGCCAAACATGTTTTTTCGCTCTTTTCAGGTTCTGAGTAACCCCATCAACATTGATTTGATAAGCTACTTCCCTGGCAAGTAACTTATCGGGGATGTAAAGTGGTAGCACATGCAGCCTGGCCTCACTGCCAAAAACTCTGATGTAGGTGAATTTCTCCTCCCCAAACCAGCTTGCTACTGCAGTCAAATCTACCCCTGCTTGCTCAGAAATATTTGGGGCAGGTTTATCAAAAATGGAACAATGAATTGGCAACATAAAACTGTTGCAGATTTGATAAAGATGGTGCTTATAATTAGTCTTCCACAATTTTTGATAATATATGCGAATGGGTGTGGGGTCTTGCGACGTCCACCTCCATCCTAGTACAGGAAATTCAGAATTAAAACACAACACATCCATCACATAGGCACTGTAATAGAATGGCGGAATAACCCTTTCTGTGACGCGATAGTTAGACCTGAAATCGAGGATGGCTTTGGCTAATTTGTCGGATAATATAACAGCCCAATCCATAATTTCGCCACTACATTCCGCCTCCATTAAGGGGACCATTTCTATGGTAAAATTGGCAGAGTCATGCAATCCCCATAGTCTACACATCATAATTCCAGCATAGCAGTAAGGAGAACATAGGGAGTCAACTGAGTACTTACCCGAGGTTTCGTGCTTGTGTTTCGCTGGGTTCTGTCTCCAACCTCGAATTGGTTTAGACTTGGTCTCGTTCTCTGCTCGAAATTTCTCCAAAAATGCCACATTGTATTTTTTCTCTTCTGCCGGTAGGTGATACATTAGCCTTAGATCTTCGGCTCGAAAAGAACCGAAAATCCTCCCATCCGCAGTGCTAAACAATTTGTTGATAATTGGGAGTTCTTGGATTGCCCACCTTACCACATCCGTGTATGGGAGAATTTTCTCCCGGGCCGCTATTCTGTGCAGAAAGGAGTCGGCCAAGTCTTTTAAATTGGCGTCGGATTTACTGGTGTTATCGCATGAGATTTCTACCTCGGTCACCTTCGGCTCTTCTGCTTCAATCAAATTATACGTCCCTTGCCAAGTGGTTCTGGTAAGTCCCAAGCACGTTGTATCTGATATAAGCCCTTTGTTTTTACCGCTCGGATCAACAACAGCTTGCCCCGCGGCTGGTGAAGCAGTAGGCATTGTGGTCTTCTTGGACTTCTTTTCCATCCCACTTTCTTCTGTCTCTATGGAAGAATCCTGCACAGAGCAAAACATAGGCGTAACACAGGCAATAATAACATGAATTGAACAGAATGAAGTATATATATCTGGATGCATTCATAGCGATCAATTGACTTAAGGTGGCCTTTGGATCAAATTCGTGCATAGATCTCAAGCCTGGTGTTCTCATTAAAGGTCGTTATGGCCTGTCAATCTCATTAATTCCAGTCGCTTCGATTAATGGCCGAATGATTTATTTGAGGCATGCCTTGGGCGATTTGGCGGTTTGAACGCGGATGAGCGGATTTTCAAAGGATATTGCCTTAATTACAAATAAATCATATTAAACTGCCATTTATGACTTTTTCTTTGAAAACTGCGCTTTTTCCCTTTTCGCAATCGGGCATCGGGGAAATGCTAAGTTATTACATTGGTTTTGTTTGAAATCCGCGATCGCCGATAGTGATATTGCATCGCGTCGGGAACGGCTAGGAGGGTCGCTTAGAATGAGGGCATGGTGAGTCGCCGATCGCCGATAGTGATATCGCATCAGATCGAGAGAGGGGGAGCTTATTTGTACTTTATGTGTTATCGCCGATCGCCGATTTCGCATCGCATCGGAGCAAGGGTTGTTACTTATGTTATTTTATGTTTTTGCCGATATCCGATAGCGATTTCGCGTCGTTGAAAACCAAGCTGTCCTTTAAATTGTGCTTTCTTTGTCATTGTGGTATGCGATCTTGCGATCGCTTTATCGCAATGATAAAGATAAATATTTTTTATGTTGGGGTTTTTTGATTTCCCCTTTAATAATGTTTCCTTTTATTCAAGCCTCTTTTGAAATAGAACTCTAAATTGATACCAATTTGAAAAAAAAATTAAAAGGGACCCATTTCACATTATATTTTTTTAGAATAGTAATGATATGAAATGGGGGGTTGTTGTATGGCACAACAATTGGCGATTCGCTGGAAGAAACAGTTATCTATGAAAAGTATAGAAATACTTAAACTTTTTCAAAATAGAAATTTTATTCAAAAGGGAAAATTCTAATATAACTAGGTATAGTTGTATTCTAGACAAAACAAAATTTTCTTCGCTAATTTCCTTTTTTGTTAAAAATAAAGACATTCTAGATTCTAAATTGGCGTTTGTTGGTTGATATTGATAAAACAAAGAACTTTTTCCAAATCAGCTAGTAAAATTAACTCCTTTGTCACAGGTAGAGCCTCTGCTGCCAACAAACGTCCAGAATTTCGGCAGGGATACCTTTAAACCATATCATTTTCTATTGTCCCATTCACTTCAGATCATGATTAACAGAATGAATTCAAAATATGTTTTTCCACATTTTGTATTCGTTTTCATTTTCTGCTATTTTTGTAATATAAAAATTCATTGCCCTGGTGTGGTGGCCAGTTAAGTGACAATGCCATTCACTGGTAGTAATCTAACCGAACAAGCTGGCTCGTGATGAGACCCCTTGCCTTACAATTGAAGCCATTACCCTGTTTTGGTATGCAGTATTGTGTAATGTCGGCTAAACTATTTTCCTATGAACATGGTAAGCAGGCTTGTAATAAGACCTCTCAACTTTTATACCCAACATTCTTGGAATTACACCCTGAATAATCGTGAACTTGGGTAAATGGGATAGACAATTTTCCTCCTTAAGAGAGGATGGATGACAAGGTAAGAGTTTGAGATGCTGAATTTGGATTAGCTTCTATTTTAATATTGATAACCCTTTTATAACCAATTTGAAAAATCTAAAAAGATTTACAAGATTTATCAATTTCAAGAGGGGTTCACTAAGATTGTAGTGTAGTTTCAGAATGCAATTATAAATAATTTCCTAGAAATAATTTCTTTTGTTTAATACTTCTATTTATTTAAAAGTAAATATCGCATTGCTTGTTTTTGAGAAACTCTTTGAATACAACAAAGGTCAAATAGAAAATGCCTTACAGTTTTTTTTTTCTAATTTTGCTACAAACTATAAAAATACTATCAAAAGGAGAAGGGGTTACCTCCTCCGTTGAAAAATCTCTTTAAGATTAGACCACTAACAGGGAGAGAATCTCTCAAACCTGATAAATCTTGTAGCATGAAGGTCGAATGGCCTATCTTTTCACAGATTTGAAACGGTCCAAGCCATATCTTTTGGAACTTGGTGTGTTTTCCTTTATCTTCATCGGCTTTGTCCCATTTCAGAACTAAATCACCGACTTGGAATTGTTTAGAACCAGATGAAATTGAATCAAATGATTTCTTGATGATCTACTGATGTTTCGCATGAATATTTTTGGCTTTTTCTCTTTCTTCTTCCAATTTTAGGATTTGGTCATGTCTAAGCTGTAAAGAAGAAGAAGGATTTTCTCCAATAAATTGAACTAGGGCTAGAGAAGGAAGAATAAGATTTTTTGGTAGTACAACTTCTTTCCCATAAACGAGTTTAAATGGGGAAGAACCTATAGAAGCTTTATGTGTTATCCTGTCAGCCCATAGTGCAAATATTAAAGATTTGTGCCAGTTCTTGTGATTCTGTTCGATAGTTCGCTTGATAATTTTGATAAGGTTTTTGTTTGTAGATTCGGCCAAACCATTGCCCTAAGGATAATAGTTAGCAAAATATTTGAGTTTGAAACCTCTTTTGATTGCGAAGTTGAACATAACATTGCCTGAAAAGTAAGATGCATTATAAAAAACAAGAGCATTCGGGACGCCAAACCTGGTAATGATGAATTGATCTATGAAATTCCATAATGGCTCAGAGTTTGGTATGTCTTAACGGAAATCGCTTCAAACCCACTTGGTAAGTAATCCGGTAGTGGTGAGGATTACTTGTGCCTGTTTGGAATAAAGAATTAGGAGTAATTTTCTCCAATAATGTCCCAATCCCATTGCTCAAATGGCTGTTCATGTTGATCCGGTCAGGAGGAAGGCTGATTTCTTTTGTCTCCACTTGAAGTTGACAATCGGCTTCCCATATTCATGAGCATCTCTAAACAGAGTGGGCCAGTAATATCCAGCATGGATGATTTTGTGAGCTGTGGTATCAGCTCCGAAGTGGCCTCCTGCTGGTCCGTCATGCAATTCTTGCAAGACCCTTTGTGCTTCCTGTTTTTCAAGGCATCTTAATAAAACTGAATCATAATTTTGTCTAAAAAGAACATCATCAATAATGGTAATTTTTTTTGCTTTCAACTTATGGCCCTTTTGTTTTTCTAGGACAAATTGGGAGGTGCATATCCATTTTTCAAATAAAATATTAAATCAGCATACTGTGATTCAAAGTCAATGATACTTATATGGTTGATGGTTTCAGATTGATCTGTATCGCTTATTTCCGGAATGTTGGATGCGCCTGCCAATAACCTGCAAAAACCTTGACCTCTAACAATCTTTGCTGGCTTGATTTCTAGGTCATATTCTTGAAGTGCTGTTACCCAATTTGCCCTTTTTTCTCCCAGTTCTCTTTGGATTAATAGTTGTCTAACTGAGGAGAAAGGAACTATAACCTTTGTATGGGCTTTTAACAGGAAGGGTATGTAATGTTTAACCGCTTTATATACAACAAAGGCTTGTTTTTCTACTTCAGAATAGTTTAGTTCTACACCTTGAAGATTTGAGCTATATAATGAAATTGGTGCTTCCAAATTGTGATCGTTGATCTGTGTAAGTACTGCAACATAAGAGGAATCAGATGCGATGGTATACAATGTAAAATGATTAGAAAAATTTGGGGTATTTAGAGCTGGGGCATTGATTATTGATTGCTTGATTAATTCGAATGCTTCCTTTTCTGACAATCCCCATTTGAAGACCGAATTTTTCTTAATCATAGTTTGAAGTGGTAAAATAATTTGAGCAAAATCTGGAATGAATCTTTTTACAAAATTGATTTGGCCTAAAAAAGACTGCATGGACTTCTTATTAGGAGGAAAAGGAATTTCAGAAATTTCTTTAATCATGTCTGGATCAATATAGATGCCATCTTTGGATACAATAAAGCCTAGGAGCGTACCTTGATCAAGAGCGAAAAAAGATTTCTTAGGGTTTAGAGAAATACCATATTTCTTACAGCGTTGGAAGATTTGATTCAAATCATGCAAGTGATTGGATCTCTCTTTTGAAAATAGAGTAATGTCATCTAAATAGACGACTACTGTTCTATTAATTAACCCTTTGAAAGCGATATCCATCGCTCTATGGAAGGTGGCTCCTGCATTAATAAGTCCGAAAGGCATTTTATTATGCATATGTTCCCCACTTTGTTCTGAATGTGGTTTTGAGTCGGTCATCCGTGTGGACCAGAATTTGGTTATACCCTGAAAACCCGTCCAAAAAGGACATTAACTCTGAACCTGCCACTGATTGGAGTATTTGATCCACAGTGGGTAATGGGAAATTATCTTTTAGAATTGCCTGTTTTAAATTCCTGAAATCAATACAAATCCTTATGTCGCCATTTTTCTTTCTGACTGGTACCATATTGGAGGCCCAGTTTGAGTGTCATACGGGAAAAATAATCTTGGCTTTCAAGAGTTTGTTGAGTTCCGAATTTATTTGACCCTCTAAGTTTGGATGAATTTTTCTCAACTTTTACTGAACTGGTTTCTGTTCGGGAAGCATTGGGATAGTGTGTTGAATAATAGATGTGTCATATGTTTTTAGATCATCATATCTCCAGGTGAAAACATGTTTATTCTTTCTTAACAGACTAATAAATGCTTCCTTTTCCTCTATGGAAAGTCCTAATCCTAAATTAATGTTTTGAGGATTCTGTTTGGTGCCAAGGTTTATTAATTCAAACCTTAAGGTAGAGCTCTGAAGCTTTGTATTAGACACAGGTTTGAACCTGTCTTTAATATCGTAAGGATCTTCAAGCTTCACTACGCGCTTAGGGATTGAGTTTTCCTCTTTTTTACCTTGTATTTGAGTATCATGCTCATCTTCCTCAATTATCTGATTGTCATAGGATTTTTCAGAGGTCAGAAATTGTAAAATGTCATCATCATGGTTAAACACTCTCCAATTGGTTACATTATCAGGAATGGATGGCCTAAAAAGTAATTCTACTGAAAACCTATCTGGACTATAGTCTTCGGAAGGGAGTAGCTTGGAAGCGACATTGGCTAGCAAGTCCGCTGCCGAATTTTGTGACCTGGGTATGGAAGAAATATTGAATGCTAAAAAATGGGATGTTAGCTCTTGCACCAGCGATTGATAATGTTTAAGATGGTTTGAAAGACAATGAATTGTATTCCTTACCTGTTTAACAATAATTTCAGAGTCGCCAAAGACCTTTAAGTATTGAAATTTGAGGTTGATCACTTTATATAGTCCTTGGACTAGTGCTTCGTACTCGGCTGTGTTATTGGTGCATTCAAATTCTAATCTATAGGACAACATTGTTTTTTCTCCTTGTGGGCTGACCAAAATGCAACCTGCTCCTGATCCTTCACTGGACTTAGATCCATCAAAATATAAAGACCAAAATAATGAATTATCTACAGTTTTTGTTACAACATTCTCGGTAACAATAACGCATTTAGACCTGTCGGTCTGTGAAAAATTTTCAATTTGTGATGCGAAATTGTTGACTGAGAAAGGAGATGGTTGGGCAATATAATTTCCGAAAAATGACTCGGAAGAATAATTTCCTAAGATATTGTTGTTGAACGCAACCGGTTGATTTTCCTATTCAAATTCTGTAACAGTGTGGGTCATATGTTTCTCCCGATCAATCTTTATTTGATTGGGCTTACCCTTATAGGGGAGCCACATGTGTGACCAATAGGTGGAGATATACCCATGGAGATTTTCTGACCAATCCCTGCTTAAAATTAACCCATAGAATTCAGGTATATCGACGACTAGAATATCAATCATTTGGACTATTCTTGGATCTGCCGATAACCTGATCGTTACAGAGTTTATTTCCCCTAGAACTTGAACTTTATTTCTATCTAAATGCACAATGTGAATAGAAGACTTCTGGGGTTCAATATTCAGTTTAGAGCAAACTGAAGCAGGCATTATATTCAAAGATGCCCCAGAATCAATTAAGCAGTTGTGTAGATTTCGATTATAAATTTCATAAGTCAAGAGGAAAGGAGGGGTATGGGAGTTTGATCTATCTCCAATCAGAATTGTGTCAGTTGCTTCAACTCTACCAGCAGGGGGTTGTCCTGAGTCGCTTGCAGCTTTAGTGGTGGGAAGAGTTGAAGAAGGAACAACGTTAAGTTCTTTGAGTAGTAACTTTTGCTGATGTTTTAATTTACTAAGTTCAAACATGGTGATGTTTTCCTTAGTTTTCTTCATGTCATCGACAATGTTATAATCCATCGAATCAGCAACTACCAATGTTTTAGATGATGAAGGTGTAGTAGAGGATGATGGCTGATTGTTAGATACTGTCGCGGCTGGCTTTCTACCGGGTACCTTTTCCTTTACGATATTGGTTCCAACGCTCCTTTTCTTTGGATTAGATTGAACAGGTTCGGGAGTACCTTTACTCCTAGTAGTGACAGGAAAGGCTTCTTGCTCAGGTTAGTGTCGGAATTAGGGAGTATAAAGTCCCGCATCCTGTGACATTCAACTACTTCTTCTTCTTCTTATTCTTCTTCAGATGGTGTAACTGTTTCTTCCTCTTCTTCTTCTTCAGGATCCGAGTCTTCATATGATATAACATTTGGAGGTTTGGATTTTGGTTTCTTGAAATTCCTAAATGGTTTCTTCGTTGAGGATTTTGATACTTGTTTCTTGATCTCAACCATTTCATTCGACATGGTTTTAAGGACTTTTTGAAGGCCCTCCATGTCATATGGATCCTTAGTAATCTTTTTTTTAGAGTCATCTTTAAAGGACACTTTTTTAGATTTTATTTCTTCCAAGGCAGTTTTCTTTTCTAAGGCGATTACACTTTTTTCTACAGCGAGTGCTTCCTTCATGTTTTCGGCCAATGTCGGCCTTTTAGCCCTGTCGACAAATATGGCAATGTTTGAAGGCAAAGCGGTAATATACCACTCGCTTCTAACTTGTTCGCTTGGCTTATCATCAGTGGGGATTTTGTTCAAGAGTTTGTTGAATCTAGAGTTAAACTCCTTAATGGGTTCTCTTGATTTGATCCTTAAATTGGAAAGGTCATGGAAAAGTGTAGGTAAGGATCTGTCATCGCCGTATTTGGTGAGAAACTGTTCTTGGAAAATATTCCAACTCGTGATGGATCCAGAGGGCAAGGAAAAATACCAAGACCCTGCAGATCCTTGTAGTGAATAGGGAAACAATCTTACTACCACATCTTCTTCAGTGACTCCCTTCAAATTGACCGACAACATAAAATTGTTAATATGTTCTTCTACCGAAGTTCCAGCATCTGGATTGAACTTGGGTAACCATTTTTCAGGGTAATCAGGTAAAGGATGTAAAGGTGCAGGCATGGTGACTGCACCAGGACTTCTCCATGGTCTTTGGGCCATTTTAGGATTACCAACGATTGCTTGTGGTGTTCCAGGTGCCTGAGAGGGAGGTGGAAGCACAGACTGAAAATATTGTGATGCTTGAGATGAAGTCCCTTGGTGAACAACGATATGAAGTGGTGAAGTAGGTGTATGCCTTCGCACAGGTGATGATGAAATGAAAGATGATGGGGAAAAGGTTTTGCTACCAGAACCTTCAGCGGTCTTTTTGATCCTTTTCCATTCGGGTAAAGGAAATTTGGGTGGTTCAATACCCAGCTTTTCGCTTTGGAGTCTAGTAAGGTGAGGGGGTAATCAAAATTGCGAAGTCTGACTACCTTGTGATACTTCATATCTAGGAGGGGAAATTGAGAAGCCTTGAAGTTTATGGATGATGGATTGAACTTCAGGGGACTCCGGACTTAAGTGTTCTGAAGTATGATGTAATTGAGCAGTAGTGGTTGATTCCTCTTCGTCTCGTCTGGATACTGGAGATTCAGAATGCGAATGAGATGTCCGAGGAGAGGCGGAGGGTGAGTTACTCTTTGAATGGTTTGTAGGTGTTGTCTTACTCACCATTCATAGCGGATGGCCCTCCTTCTAGCACCAGAAATGTTGATGGCCCGAAAATCGCTGCCACAACATTGGGGGATAACCACCCGGTCCGGAACTTAGTACAACTCCTTTTCCGTTTGGGATGGTGGCTCCGACTGGAGATAATGGGACCAGTTTCCCGATAATAAAATAAAAGGGATGGATGGTGATGAATAGTTTGCTTAAGTGATAGGCGACTAGCTTATTCTATTGACAGAAATAGGGAAACTAATACTAATCCCGGGAACAACTTATTCATCCGGAATGCAGCGTTAAATAATATTTATCTATCAAACAGGCATGTAGATGACTCTATAAAATAAATAAGAGACATTCAATCATTCAACGATTACTTCATATGAATAGTCACAATGAAGCGATAAACACAAATTACTGTATTCATTGTTTATATCATCGATACATATATACGATTGAAAGGGAAGCATGCGATAAACAACCAATAGTGGAATGCATAAGGAATGCTGCGAAAAGCACATATATATATAAGAGATAATAGCAAGAGAGATTTAAACAACAATTCATATAACAAAAATGAGTACAGGCGCAGATAATAGTACCATGTGAGCTGCAGATCAATTCCTAAATATCAATCACTTTTCAAAATTCCTTCTTCAACACATAAATGCTTTTAAACAATGACAATAGTGCACATTTGCATAAAAACCTTTCTCATTAAATTCAGAATAGTTGGTCCAGTTTCATAAAAAATATCCCTGAAGTACAATAGTGCAACTTCAGGGTTTAAGTCATATACAAAACTTTACGAACCTTTCTAAATGCATGAAAGGGTCTATAAATAATACTAAGCTAAAAAAAAATCTATGAAACAAAATCCTACTAAATTGGTATCAGTAAGTGCGATCTAATTCTCAGGGGCAATCTGGTAGTCGGCGACGTGAGTCATGACTCAGGTTGTTTGCCCTTAAACCTGAGCTGGCTTATCACAAGCATTGGCTCCACTTCTGGTGGTTTGTTGAGGCGCAAACTGAATTGGGCGGCGAAGGTGGCATCCTGAATGTCGGTTATAATATACCCGATATCATCTGTAAGGCATTTCAAGGCGGCTCTTTGGCTATATGGCTTGATCAAGAAGAACCAATAAGAATCCCATGTCAAACTGTTGATTCCAGCGATTAATCTTGCGTTTTTCTCGAGCTCCGGGTAGCATGAGTGCTCCAACATATTTGCTGCTGTTAATTGACCTGGAGTACATTGGGAAATCATATTAGACAAATAAAGTGTATTATTTACTAATTCAACCAAATTTCCAGTGGTTGTTTTGCATCTGGAAATTGCTCTTTCTGCCTTCATTAGTTGCGATTGCCATTCTATGAATAATATTTCTTTGTGTGATTCCAGAATTCTCGGTAGATTAGTTGCCCGGCCTATATAAGAATCTTGCCACTCTATAAAGTTTGTCAGTGTTTCTTCAGCCTGATCCAAATAGGTCCTTGCTTTTTCTACCTTTTCGCTTATGGATGCTACAAACTCGCACAATGGTCTCCTTGTGTAATCTACTGACATAGTAGCTTAACCTGATTAATCAATGCCTTATTTAACTGAAGCACTTCTGCTTTGAATTCGTCTACCTGAGGGAGTCTTTTCATTTGCTCAATTTGAGTGGTCAATTGAGCGATTTTCTCATCTTTTGCTTTCATTGTTCCCTCAGTTGATATTCTTAATTGCTCCAGTGCTGCCGATAGCTCCTTTTTCCTTTGGATTGCACCTTCATCAATCCTCTGTTTTTGCTCTTGTAATTGCTTGGTCAGCTGATTATTGTTCTATTGTTGCACTAGCAATTCTTGCTCCGCCTGCTCTGCCTTCTGCTGAACTTCTGATAATCTCGCCTGTAACGAAGAGATGTCTTGGTCCTTAGTCTTCAATAAACTGCTTACCTCCGATGCTTTATCAATGGTTGCCATTGAATATGCTCCAGCGAATTGCGATAGCTTGGTTAAGTCATCGGAGGGGTCGAATTCCTCTTTCCACACAACATTGCTCGTTACTGTCAATTCAGGGAATGGGGAAGGTTGATCAGCTCTTCTCCTTTTCCTCTGTCGCTTTACAACAACTTTCTGCTTAGGGATATAAAATACATCCAAAGGAGGAATCTCTTCAATTTGCAAAACGATTTCTCCCGTTGGATCTTTAGGAATTATCTCTGTTTCTTTTGATTTGGGTAGGCCGCTGGTTTCGCCCGAAACTGGTTTTGATGTCGCTTCTTGCGTGTCGCCTTCTTTAGAAAACTCATCATCTTTTGAGCACTCTAGGTTGTTGATAATTTTACTGAATTGCTGCCATTGCTGTAGAAAATTTGGATCAACCAGTATATCATTATTGTTTTTAGAGTTGCTCTCTTCTTGGGCTTTCGCCTTGGTTTCTTCTTGTCGCTGAACATTTTCCTGGATTACTTCCTGCCGCTGGCTATGCACTTCCTCCTATTGCTTTGATGTAGTAGGAGGTGGCGTATTACTTCGCTGTTCAGGCTCGCTTGATCTGGTTGTCGTCGGAACAATCGCTAACAGGTCCAGAGGCAGAGTTTGCAACCTCTGTTCTCTAATTCTGTTAAATTCGACTAGCCATTCATCGTTATACACATTTCTAGCAAGCGACTTAACTTGATACAACGATTTGGCCGATGCAAACAAATCCTCGAATCTGTCTTCTTTGTGCTCGACCTTGGCCAATTTGGCCTGGTCGAGCGCATTGTAAGTGATCTTCCTCAGATCATACTGCCTACTTGGTAGAGTAGCCAGAGTGAGCAAATTCATTTTCCCAGCTTCCTTCTCTACATGTTTAATATCATGCAGGGTATAAATGCCAATCCATAAGGGAAAAGAAGGCCAAACATGTTTTTTCGCTCTTTTCAGGGTCTGAGTAACCCCTTCAGCATTGATTTGATAAGCTACTTCCCTGGCAAGTAACTTATCGGGGATGTAAAGTGGCAACACATGCGGTCTGGACTGACTGCCAAAAACTCTGATGTAGGTGAATTTCTCCTCCCCAAACCAGCTTGCTACTGCAGTCAAATCTACCCCTGCTTGCTCAGAAATCTTTGGGGCAGGTTTATCAAAAATGGAATAATGACTTGGCAACATAAAACCGTTGTAGATTTGATAAAGATGGTGCTTATAATTAGTCTTCCACAATTTTTGATAATATATGTGAATGGGTGTGGGGTCTTGCGACGTCCACCTCCATCCCAGTACAGGAAATTCAGAATTAAAACACAACACATCCATCACATAGGCACTGTAATAGAATGGTGGAATAACCCTTTCTGTGACGCGATAGTTAGACCTGAAATCGAGGATGGCTTTGGCTAATTTGTCGGATAATATAACCGCCCAATCCATAATTTCGCCACTACATGCCGCCTCCATTAAGGGGACCATTTCTATGGTAAAATTGGCAGAGTCATGCAATCCCCATAGTCTAAACATCATAATTCCAGCATAGCAGTAAGGAGAACATAGGGAGTCAACTGAGTACTTACCCGAGGTTTCATGCTTGTGTTTCGCTGGGTTCTGTCTCCAGCCTCAAATTGGTTCAGACTTGGTCTCGTTCTCTACTCGAAATTTCTCCAAAGATGCTGCATTGTATTTTTTCTCTTCTGCTGGTAGGTGATACATTAGCCTTAGATCTTCGGCTCGAAAAGAACCGAAAATCCTCCCGTCCGCAGTGCTAAACAATCTGTTGATAATTGGGAGTTCTTGGATTTCCCACCTTACCACATCTGTGTATGGGATAATTTGCTCCCGGGCCGCTATTCTGTGCAGAAAGGAGTCGGCCAAGTCTTTTAAATTGGTGTCGGATTTACTGGTGTTATCGCATGAGATTTCTACCTCGATCACCTTCGGCTCTTCTGCTTCAATCAAATTATACGTCCCTTGTCAAGTGGTTCTGGTAAGTCCCAGTAATGTTGTATCTGATATAAGCCCTTTGTTCTTACCGCTCGGATCAACAACAACTTGCCCCGCGGCTGGTGAAGCAGTAGGCATTGTGGTCTTCTTGGACTTCTTTCCCATCCCACTTTCTTCTGTCTCTATGGAAGAATCCTGCACAGAGCGAAAGATAGGCGTAACACTGAAACAATAACATGAATTGAATAGAATGAAGTATATATATATCTGGATGCATTCATAGTGATCAATTGACTTAAGGTGGCCTTTGGATCAAATCCGTGGATAGATCGCAAGCCTAGTGTTCTCATTAAATGGTCGTTATGGCCTGTCAATCTCATTAATTCCAGTCGCTTCGATTAATGGCCGAATGATTTATTTGAAGCATGCCTTGGGCGATTTGGCGGTTTGAACACGGATGAGCAGCTTTTCAAAGGATATTCCCTTAATTACGAATAAATCATATTAAACTGTCATTTATGACTTTTTCTTTGAAAACTGCGCTTTTTCCCTTTTCGCAATCGGGCATCGGGGAAATGCTAAGTTATTACATTGGTTTTGTTTGGAATCCGCGATCACTGGTAGCGATATTGCATCACGTCGGGAACGGCTAGGAGGGTCGCTTAGAATGAGGGCATGGTGAGTCGCCGATCGCCGATAGCGATATCGCATCGGATCGGGAGAGGGGGAGCTTATTTGTACTTTATGTGTTATCGCCGATCGCCGATTTCACATCGCATCGGAGCAAGGGTTGTTACTTATGTTACTTTATGCTTTTGCCGATATCCAATAGCGATTTCGCGTCGGCGAAAACCAAGATGTCCTTTAAATTGTGCTTTCTTTGTCATTGCAATATGCGATCTTGCGATCGCTTTATCGCAATGATAAAGATAAATCTTTTTTATGTTGGGTTTTTTTTATTTCCCCTTTAATAATGTTTCCTTTTATTCAAGCCTCTTTTGAAATAGAACTCTAAATTGATACCAATTTGAAACAAAAATTATAAGGGACCCATTTCAAATTATATTTTTAGAATAGTAATGATATGAAATGGGGGGTTGTTGTATGGCACAACAGGAAGATATAGTGATAAAAAGAGAGTGAGAGAGAGAATGAGAGAGAAATGGAAGATAACATAATCAAAATTAAATTTGAGATGAATTTCCTTTAAGAGGTGGGATATATAATTCTTGGATTATTTTTATAGATAATAATAATAAATAAAGAGGATTGCTCTAGAAAACCCTAGTTGAATTTCTACAAACCTTAATTGTAGTGACATGTTTTTCCACCTTCAAACCACTATTCCTATGGCTAATGCCAACGAAGGGAGCAACATTCCCTCCTACAAAATATTTTCTCTAAAGGAAAAAAACTTGAACGAATCTTCATATACCATTTTGAATTCATTGACTTCCAAGCCTGATGGAGAAAAACAAAATGGCAATTTTTTAGCTTGGAAGTCTAGTGAATAAAGGTCGGGGAATTACTTACCCCAAGAAATAATTGATCCTAAAATTAAGGTTCACTCTAATAATATTGGTGAATACATATAGTAAATGCAATATCATGCGCTTATTGGTAAATTCCTTAGAATATGGAAAAAAAAAAAATCCTTAACCCACTAGGTATAAAATAAGTGTAAGCCTAGAGGTCATATTAAGTTATAATTGGGAGCAAAGGGTTTTCTTTAATATTGTATTTACAAGCCTAGAGGATTGTAACTGAGTTTTTGAGAGTGGTCCATATTTCTTTAACTCAGCGGGGTTTTACCTACAATTCTGGACTGAGAAATTTGTTCCAAACAAAGAGGACTTTACTGCGACACCTATATGGATCTATATGTACTCATTACCATGAGATCTTTAGGATGAGGAAACCATAGCATGAATTGGAATTCTCTAGAACACTTTATCAAATTTTTTGAGGCGACCAAACATGCAAGATATAAATCCTATGCCTTAATGTGTTTGTATATGAATCTTTTAGAGCCCCTCTTGAAATCAATAGACATTTAATACCAAATGAATGTTTGAAGTTGATGCTTCATTAAGAGAATATACCACTTGATGTCAGTGATTCCATGAATATAGTCATTTATATCTCCATTTCTCTCTAGTAGCCTTGTATAACAACTCTGAATCATAGTTGACACAAGAAAATAACGGATTTATTGAGGTTGAATATCCCTACAATAACCCTAAAGTATCTCCTCCACAAAGGAAGTCTTAAGAGAAACAAGGGGCAAAGATGAATGGATCAAAATCCAATCGATATGGGATGTTAGCATCTTTAGATTCATCGAACCCACATGCGACTTAGCAACTACTATAAATAGAGATGAAGGATCCTTTGCGTCCCCCCTTCCTCAAATCCACCTCCTACTTCTTTTGTTGATCTGATGCCTTTGCGTATCACCCCAATTTCTTCGACCCAAACTCCCCCTAAAACACCTAATCATCCATTTTTCCCCCAATCTTCCTCCACGATGTGATAGTTGGGACGAATCCACTCCCAAAACAAGCAGAGGATATGGACTTAGGCTCTATGAATTTACCAGAAATAAAGAAGGCATGGAAAGGAAAGGATGTGTTTACCCTTCGATAACATCAAGTATGCCTACTTGACAAAGCTTACTTGAAGTGCAAGTATGGAGTTTCCAAATGAAATATGGGAGCAATAGGAAGTGGACCATTGGTGTTCTAAACCCACTCACTAAAAGAATCATGAAGTTTCATAGGGAGGAAAGGAAGCGAGGTCTCAAGAGTAATTTACAATTGTTTAACAAGATATGAGTCACATTGGTCAATTCAGGAAAACTCAAGGTTATCTCGAATGCATTCCAGGGATCCAACAAATCTCAGCTATGAAAATAATCTCATTGAACATGAGGGACCTCAATATGAAAAGAAAAAAGAGGCTCCTAAATTAAAAATGGTTTGTAAAGAACTCATCAATAATGATGATCCAAGAAACAAAAATATTGAGTGAGGTTATCTCTTAAGTAATTAGAAAATGAAGGAGGAATTTTCAAATAGTAGTGATTGATGTCCAAGTATACTTGGGTCGAATTGTTGTTATCTATAATGATGAGGACATTAGGGTTACAAACATTTTTATTTATTTCTGCATTATGAAAATTAAATTCCAATTAATTGACTCTAGGGATTTATGACATATATCCAATGTCTATGGCCCCAATATCATAAATGATAAATCGTAATTTCTCAATTCTATTGTCAATACAAGTAAATTACTCTCCCCATCTCCATGGATTGGTAGAGGAGATTCCAATATTATTAATTCATCAGAGGAGAATAAAGGAGGACTTAGGAGGTTGGACACAGAGTCAACATTGTTCTAGTAGACAATCGATTCGCCACACCTAGTTGATGTAGACACCAAAAATGGTATATACATGTGGAACAATAGGAGAGAAATTTAGCAACAAGTGGCCTCAAGGCTAGATAGATTTTTAATATCTAAAAATATTCTCAACCTGAACTTGTTCATAGAGGTCCTAATTCTCCTCAGTCATGTGTCGGATCATCGGGCCATATGTCTAAATATTGATTTGAAATCAAGACCATGAACCACACCCTTTAGATTTGAGAAATTATAGATTCATCACCCAAATTTCCAATCTAACATCCTATAGTGGTGGGACACGGTAGGAGGTATAGAATACTCAATGATGTTTAGTTTTCATAAAAAAATCAAGCACAGTATATGGAAATTGAAAGGGTGGAAATGGAAATTAAATGATGATGATGATAACAGCAAGGTTCTTAAGGCCCTATGTGCAAAATTTGGCTAGATATTTGAGGAAGATGGAACTACTTACTACAAGGGATGCAAGCTGACAGAGTGAGTAGAGGTCACACGATCAAGTTTCATGAGCCTGTTGCCTTATTATCATCTGATCCCAATGCCTTTCTACCATCCCAGCATTGTGTTATTGTCTTCTGTGAGTTCAAATTTATTGTCATTCAAGCACAATGGAGAATGGGTGATGAACTCTTTGATCACGTGGCTTAATAACCTCTTGTCATCGTCATCAACATCCTCAATGGGAAATTATATTCACGGTGGGGGCTTGATCAACGTGCTAATGACTCCACCCCTAAGCTCCTCAACCCGCGATTCACAAGAAAAGCTAGATTGGGATGCCATAGTTAAAGTCATTTCTAATGAGAGAAATTATTGTCCTAACTCTAGGTTCCCTACCCCATGATCCCTTGGTCTAATTACCCCTTCGTGGTTTCCTCCACGTCGGTGAACTCGAAGCACCATGCCGAGATGGACACATAGATGAGTAATATCCTAGTTGAAAAGGGGCATTGGATGGGTAGGATTTGGATGATGGAATTTCCCTTAGTAGGGCATTCACCACCCACCTTCAATCCTCTGACCCAATTCATGTAGTTTTAGCATGACTAGCTAAAGGTGGTAGTTGTTTTTTTTTTTGACAAGATCGGTTACTTATATATTATAAAAACTTCGAGGACTATGTCCGAATACATATGAGGGGAAAAACATGGAGGAGAGGATCTAAAATGGGTGCGCAGACCCTTGATCCTTCTTGCTAAAAACATGGTAAATGGCTTGAAATAGGTAACGACTATATTGCCGAACAAAAGAACCTGCTAACCGACAAAATTTACAATGCATATATCCTAAGGATGCTGTTGGTTGACTGAGTCATCAGGCTGAGCTTATTTTCTTGCGCTGGCCCTAGTCGAGGCTTCAGCTTGCATGCTCTGGGTTAAGGTCTTGATGTGGGATATCACTTCCTCCATGTGACTGCATCTCTCCTTAAGAGCCTCGATCTCTGCTTTCTGCTTCTCCAGCTTCTTCCTTTTGGACCTGCTGTATGCCTGGAAATCCTCTTTGGGATCATTGAAGTGTTTGATGAATCTGGAAATCATAAAGGTATGTGCTTTGCAAAGGGTGCATTCACTGTTTGTGATGACTTTCTCCAGAGGATTGAGTGCTGGCTCACGGGCTTCCTGCTGATCTGCCATTTCACAAATTTGATGAGTAGTAACTGAGACTTGTTGCTGCTGAAGATGGGAACCAAGGGAAGAGGCGGCAAAGGGAAGTGAAGTAGGCTGAGAGGGGGGGAGCAGGACGGTATTTCTACTTAGGAGAGGGACAGAGAAGGAGGGAAAGGTGCTAGAAGCCTGTGGGAGGATGAAGAAAGAAGGGGGAGAGCGCTGATACGAAGAAACAAGTGAAAGATTAGTGATAAGAGAGAAATAGTGAATGAAAGCGCTCGAGTTTACCACGAAGGGAGGTCAGCCTCCACTCTCTGGATGAGTAAGAACGTCCTCAGGAGAAAGACTGCTCTGGATGAGGGCTGAAGTAGAAACCTTCGGAGCATTGATCGCTTTGTGAAAGAATGAAGAGGAGCTGCTTGATTTAAAGGATGAAGAGGGGCTTGACTGAGATTTTGGGCAGAGGGAATTCTAGACCTTGAGGTGAATGAGATGCCTGGCAGAGATTTTTTTGTTGGCGAGAAAGATATTGGAGTGCAGACCACCTGTTTGAAGCTTGGGAATGACGGCGGGGGTCATGAGGAGCTCGGGCTCGTACTTGGGAGATATGACAATGGTGTAATCAGGGGCGTAGACCGAAGAGATGAGGATCTCTGAGGTGCAGTCGTGGAGATTTGGCAGAGGATAAGGGAGCTTGGGGGTATGCGAATTTCGGGAAGAGGGAGAGTTGAAGTGACCTAGATTCTGAGGAGGAAGGGTGGGGTAAGACAGACTAAGGGATTGTTTTGTCATAGGTAGTTTCATTCTCTCTGACTTGGCCTACTGACCTGTTGGATGCCTTGTTGGCTTGGTAATCTGCCTCAGTATTGTTACTTCTCAGCACATGTTTGAAAGAGGCCCCTGTTATATCTCTAATGTTGTCCATGATCCGGTTTTTAATGTTGTTCAGAGCTATTTGCTTAAAATCACCCCCTGAAACCATGGCGACTATAATAATAGTTGAGTCGCCCAGAATGATTGGATTTTGCATACCTAGTCTCTTAAGGATTGAGGTACCCAGGAAGAGGCTATATGCCTCAGCCTTGTTGTTGGTCATATTTCCCAAGCCCCATTCATAGGTCACTATAACTTTGCCCTGGTGATCCTTGATAACTCCTCCTGCACCTGCTTTTCCCGGATTATTTTTGGATGCCCTGTCAAACTGGAGGGTATGGCTCTTTTGGTTTAGTATCCATTCAGTGACTTCCTCTTTAGTGCCTCTGAGTTTCCACTCCTTCCTTTTCTGGCCTAAGTTGGAGGCGGTGTAGCTTCTTGTATCCAGGCTGAGACTGAATTTGCTGATCCATTCGGTCTCCCTTTTGTTCTAGCTTTCTTGGTCTGGTTGGGACGTTCCATTGGCACTTATAGTCTCAGAGATGAGTGCTATTGTTTTTGCCAAGGTGCTGGAGATGCTGGGCTTCCGATTGTTGAAAATGCATTTGTTTTGAGTGATCCAAATTTGCCAGCAGAGAGTAGAGGGGATGCTGTTCCACAGTCTTTTGATAAGATTCTTGTTTTTCTTGGGGTAAGGGTAGCAGTTTCCCCAAATTTTTTGAAGGGAGGTGATCTAGTCAGGCGTTTCTCCTATACTTAGGGGGCTAGTGATGAGCTTCCAGAAGCTTTTGGCAAAGAGGAATTCAAGAAAAAGGTGTAGGCTTCTTTCTTCAGCTGCTCGGCAAAGACAAAATATAGAGGGACCTAGGATGCCTCTTTTTCTGAGGTTTTCAGCTCTGAGGATTTTTCTTTTAAGGAGAGTCCAATTGAAAAACTTAACCTTCGGGAGACAATCTGATTTCCAAACCACTTTATGGAGAGCCCAATTATTAGTGATCGTGGCATTCTGGAGAATCTTGTAGCCTTCTTTGACTGTGTAATTTCCTCCGTTGGGGTCCCAAACAAACCTGTCCTCTTTCAAATTGTTTGTAGGAGCCGAACCATATAGAGATAACTTGAGCTCAGTCCAAAGGTCCCTGAGATTGTTTGGAGGGGAGAGGCGCTTCTAGTCCTGCCAACTGTTATGATCCCAAGTGGAGATGTCATATAGGGAATTTAAGCTTTTAGCTTCCAACCAAATTTGAAGAGGTCTGAGATTTTGAGTTAAATTCCTTGGTCTTGATCCCATGATTCGATCTGTCCAGATGCTAATATCTCTTCCACTTCCTGGAGCTCTGGAGATGTAATTTCTGAATTGGGAGAGGGGTTTTTTAATGAGCTTCCAAACTGGAGTGCACTGCTTATCCACAATTGGTTCTGAGAGGATGTGGGAATTGGGGCCATTCAGATATTTCCTTTTGATAACTTTTGTCCACCATGCACCTTTCCCGTTGAGGATTCTCCAAATTAGTTTGAAACCCATCGCCATATTGGATAGTCTTTGGATTTTTATTCCTAATCCTCCTTTTTCGAACGGGAGGGTGACTTGATCCCATTTGACGAGAATAAAATTTTTGGAGTCCTGCCTTCCTCCCTGCCATAGGAAGCTTCTTATAATTATTTCCATGTGTTTATGGGTGCTAGCAGAGGCTAGGGTGACTGCGAATTGATAAATGGGGAGAGCAGAGAGAATGGTTTTGATAAGGATAGTTCTTCCAGCCAGGTTGAGCCAAGTCATTCCCCAACTCTAGAGTTTTCCTCTCAATTTTTCTATGGTTTCACCCAGATTTATGACTTGACCGATTCTTTTGCTAGGGGCAGTCCCAGGTACATGCAGTAGCTCCAGTTTCTTTGAGTTGGAATGTCAAGAATCGAAGAGATTCTTTGAATGATTTGCCAGGGGACGTTCCAAGTGTAAATCTTGCATTTTTTGTTGTTGAGCTTTCCTCCAGACGCTAATAGGAAGGAGTCTAGCGTTTTCTTGAATCTTTTTTCCATCAAACTGGAGGCTCCCCCAATTAGGAGTGTATCATCTGCGAAGAGTGAATGATTTATTCCCTTGGTTCCTCGTACTATACTAATTCCTGTGATTTCTTTTTGCATTCAGAGTTTTTCGAAATGTATGCTCAGAGTTTCAGCCATGATGATGTATAGGAAGGGGGAGAGGGGGCAACCTTTTCTCAGTCCCCTAGTGCTTCTGAAATAGTTGCTTGGTATGCCATTAATCAGAGGAGTTGTCCAGGGATGAGTAATACACTCCATGATAATGCTGATGAAATTATTGGATATCCCAAATTTCCTGAGAACTTCCTTCAGGAAGTGGTGGTTGACCCTGTCGAAGGCGTTTGCCATGTCTAATTTGATGATCATACCCCTTTCCTTCCTGCTTATGCTGCTGTGTATTGCCTCTTGGATAAGAATGACATTGTCCGAGATTTGTCTGCTTGGGACAAATCCCCCTTGATTCTCTGAGATGAGGGAAGGGAGAAGGTTGTTTAGCCTATTAGCTAGGATTTTGGTAATGATTTTGTAAGAAACATTACACAGGGATATTGGATGGAAACGGTCAAAGGATAGGGGGTTGGGATCTTTGGGAATGAGGGCTAGATGAGAGGATTTGATGCTGTTCCCCATTTTGCATTTTAAGAAGACGTTTTTCACCATCCTTATGAAGTCTTTCTTGATAGTATCCCAATGATTTCTATAGAAAGCCATAGCAAATCCATCTAGGCTTAGAGCCTTATCTTGCTGCATACTAAAAACTAACAACTTAATTTCCTCTTCTGTGACCTCTTGATCCAGCTCTCTGTTTTGCGAATCTGAGATTTTGTTTTCGATTGGGCTTAGAAACTCCACATTGTCCTGAGGCTGGGGGTATGCGGATAAAATGGATTTGTAGTGACTGTAGGCTGCCTCTTTGATTTCTTCCTGATCCCTTATCTCTTTCCCTTCCACCATGATTCTCTCTATTTGATTCCCTGCGCGTCTAAGTTTTAGACTGTTATGAAAAAAGGAAGTATTTTTGTCTCCAGCCTTGAGCCAAAGACACCGATATTTTTGTCTTTGTTCCTCTTCTTCCATCCTATTTTTCCTGTATAGTTCTTTATAAATTTCATTTTCTTTGGATTGGTCCTCCTCTGTGTAGTGGATTCTCTCCTTTTCCTGGTTCCATTGCTCTAGTTGTTTATGGAGGTCTGTTCTTTTTTTGTTTTCCTCTGCTGCATAGTTTCTTGCCCATTGTTTGACAACTGACCTGAGAGATGTAAGCTTGGTTTCCCAAATGTAATGGGGCGAACCAATGACTTCCTTTACCCACTGCTCCTGAATCAGGTTTCGAAATTCTTCTTTGCTGTCCCAAGCTTTGTTGTATTTAAAAGGGAGTGGCCCCATGATCCTTCCCTTGTCGAGAGTCAGGGCCACAGGTTTGTGGTCTGAGGTGTAGCCTTGAATGATTTTGCTTTTGATGCTAGGGAATCTTGCAACTATTCCTTCTTGAACGAGGATTCTATCTAGTATCTCTTTTATGTTGCTATTGCCAATTCTCTTGTTGCTCCAGGTGAACCTCCCGCTTTGTGGAGGGATGCCCACTAGATTATGGGTTTGGATTATGGTTTCTAGGGAATCTCTTGATGGATCTGCATAGAAATTTCCTCCTAATTTCTCATCAGCATTACTTATTAGATTTAAGTCTTCTCCAAGGAATATGTTCCTTCCTTGAACTGAAAGGAGATATGTGGTTATTGTGTCCTAGCATAAGGCTTTATCCCTATAATGATTTGGAGCGTAGATGTTGTATATAATATAGTCCTATTTTGAAGCTTTGTTCTGAATGTCGATTCTTACCCACCAGCTGTGTGAGTTTTTATTTGTGAGTTCCCATTTATTTTTGTTCCATATGGTTCCTATACCTCCTGATGCGCCAACTGCACTTATCGCTGTGCTTGAATAATTTTTTCTTCTTTTTGTGTGGTTTTGAAATTCTTGGTCTGAGATTTTGGTCTCTTGGAGGAGGAGAAGATCTGGCTGCTCGTATTTAAGAAGATCCTGGACTGCATTTGCTTTTAGGGAGGAGCCCATCCCCCTACAATTCTAGGAGACCCAAATCATCATTTACCATGTTTGGTGTGGATCCCGCTCTTCTCTTTCATCTTTTCCCCGCTTCCTTTTGATTTGTCTAGGAAGGTGTCCATTGGTTGTTGCGTTCCAGTGGCCATTTCTTTCACTGTGTTTTCATCCCTGATTTCTTTATTGGACTTCCTACCTACTTTTCTAGGGGGATCATAGGAGAGGTTATTTTCTTTAGTTTTGTTTCTCGTTAAGATTCGATCCACAGTTGGGGGAGGGGAGGGCTGAGGGAGGGAAAGAGGGGAGGAGGATACAAGAGCGTTGCCTCTGGGAGAGGGGGGGGATATGGGGTCCTCAACTGACAAGGATTCAAAGGGGTTAGAAGATCAGGGGAAAGGAGGGGCTGAGCTAGACGGTTGAGAAGGAAGGGATGAGTTTTCCGGGGGGGACCTTTGAGCTTGGGCCGGGAGGGGGGTTGGGTTTTTTCTTTTTGACTTGTTCCCATGCTCCTTCAGAGATTTCAATATTTCCTTTAGGTTCATTTGTTTTTTATTTACTACATCTATTTGCGAAGTGCCCATACTCATGACATACCTTGCATTTGAAGGGTAGCTGCTCGTAGTCCACTTGCTGTATCTACATCCACTAATCTACTTTGATTTTGATGGCTTCCGGCAATCCTTTCCCCAGATCGACTTCGACACAAATCCTCGCACAAGCATGCATGTTCTCCTTTGGTTCAGATCTGTCTATGAAATTTCCAACAACGTTCCCGATAGCCTTGACTGACTCGTCTCCCCAGCAGTGAAGCGACAGATGGGGCAGGCAGACCCAAACTGGGATTGCATTAGGGATGTCCATCTCCGGATCGAAGTCTGGAGTCCATCTATTCAGGTAAAGACCCCGAGAGTCCATAAAATAGGGGCCATTTCTGAAACTAAGATTCCTATCCTCCTTTGATTCAAATAGGAAGGTGTAGAAGCCTCTTCCACAAAATTTGATTGTGATTTCCCCTTGCACTATCAAGTTGCAATTGTGTTCGACCCATCTTTGGACTGATCTGGGTGAGGGCCAGAGTCCCGTGAACTGTCCGACCAGGCCTCTTTCTGCTAGAGAGATTGCAGCCTTCCTCGGGAGGGAAGGAGGAAGGGAAAATTCTGTATCCGAAGCTGGGGGACCCTATTCCGCCATTAGAGAGCCAGATCGCAGGGGGAGCAAAGAGGGAGGGGGCTACCGGAGAGGAGCCTCGGAGCTGGAGCTGAGCAGGAGGCCCAGGCAGGAGGGGCCGAATAGCAGGGGCCTAGGCAGCTAAGGATCACAGGCCTAGCAGCGGAGCTGCCAGGCGCAGAGCTGGGGGCGCAGCGGTAGCAGAAACCCTAGGCAAATGTAGAGCCAGGGCGTGCGTGCGATCAGTCATCCAAGATCCGTGGCAGTTGTTGCACCTTAAAGAATAAGAGGAATGAAAATAGTTATGGGAAGGGACTGCCTTATCTCGTTGTAGAACTTCCTATCATTTCTCTATACACATCTCTTCCATGGAATCTTTCCAACAATATATATATGAGGGGTATAACTACATTTATGTTCATGTGGGTTACCTCTTTCAATGCCATGGAAAAGATTGAATATGTTTCATTTCATGGTTGTAGCATCTTTTCCCATCAGGGTTCACCAATCCAAATCAAATAATGATTCTCATATGAAATATTCCAATATAACTACCTTGATCAAAGTAATTGTAGAAGATTGCTTTTTATTATTACTCTTATACATTTATTCATTTAGAAGTCGAATTCTATAGGGTTTGATCGTTGTGTTTTATGGGGATCACATATTGACTCTTGATGTATTTTTAGTCATCTTAGAAACTATAGACGATGCATGCATGGGAGAAAAATTAGAGCCCCAACTGAAGAGGCCCTATCTTTGTAACATCCTTGGTTAAAAATTCATGTAAAAATATATATAAGGCCACAGTCATGGGACACGTATTCTAAGCTAAATGGTGGGAAAAACATCCTAGTGGGTGTTCATTCGGTTTATTACGAGTAGGAAATTGGCAAAGGCGATGGCGAAGGCTTTGGAAAGGAAAAGTGGAATTTATTGGCACATTTATTTATGAAAATAATGGAAATTAGGATAAAAGGAAGGTGAAAGGATACAGGTTGCATGTGAGGAGGAAATGAAGGAAAATAATGGAAAATGAAGAAAATAGAGGCCTCATTGATAAAAATGCTTCTGAGGATTAGTGGGCAGGCTTGGTTAGTGTAAGCTTTGTCAGTTCAGTTATGGTGTTGCTCTCTTCTATTCTCTCTCTCTCTCACTCTTGGACACTTAGAGTTCTCTCGAAGCACTCTTGGTGGGCGTGACATACTTGGAGTTTTGGAGCAAGAAGGAAAAGGGAAACTTGGAAATCACAAGAAGACATTGGGATCAGCAACTATAGTGGGATTTTCCTGTAGGTACCGAGTTGCATGTATGTGTTGACTACTTGGGGCCTAACCCAGGTTCATCAATGAGTTTAGCAAAGAAAATCCCGGTACTACTAGCCCTTTTGGCAACAGCCTGTGGTGTGCGGACTAAGGTCTCACCCGAGGTAGTATGGGAGGGTGTTGGAACCAGGTTTCCGCACCCTAGGGATGTCTTTGATGAAGTCTGGGAAGTTCATGAATCGATTTGGTGCGCTTGTGTTGCTCCACACAGCTGTCTGTCCTTTGTGACTTGTGCAATTACTTCTGCGTAGCTCTGTAAAGGGCACGAAGAGATGTTGTCCTGATCCTTTATCCTTATTGTACTTTTATTATAGATATTGACTTAGTTATGTGGGCCCAATATTCTTATCAATCATTCAACAATTATAACTAGTGCGCGCAATCATAAACTATAAATAGATGCATAAATATCACAGAAGCAATAAACACATATTATTCCAGAATCAACTTATCTTTTATTAACCCTCTGTTCAAGTACAATCCCAATTCCTTCCTGTGCACTCAGCTATATGGGTCTGTGCACACAGCTGCAGACTCTACTAGGCCTCTACGCACTCAACTACAAAGCGTCTTACTACTACTACAACCCAAGACTTGGACTGACAAACTCAGAGCGAATTCTTCATTCAAAAACCCATATTACTTCTCAAAGCTAAGAATTAGACTGCCTTTTACATTTAGAGCCTCGCTCTATTTATACAATCCCATGGTCTGCGGACCATGGGTAGGCCAACACATTCTATATTAAATTACATTCTTTTAGGGCAGACAACCCTAGACTCTCGCACTCCACGCCTGCATTTTGCGGGGTATTTTACATTACATTGACCAAAACTCGGGCTTTAAGCCCCAAAAACATGCTATGGGGGGATTCACTTCCCAACAGGCCCCCAACCCAATCATCGTGACTCATATTGAGTCACTCACTTGGTGTGGTGATCTTCGCGTGGAGTCCATCCAGCAACCTCTGCACTTCATTTACATCTGCAACACACTCTTCCACTATTCGTTGTATCTGTTGTGCATGAACCTCTGATGCATCATTGTCAAGGGAACCTTATTGCCTTAGCACATATGTACTCTGCATCTGTTCCATCTTCCCCTCGATCGTGGTGGTGACCGTGAATTGTTCCTCGAGACAAGGCTTGATGTGCACTTTAAGCACTGCTTCTTTTTGATGTGCAACATCCACCTATTCCTTTAGAGCCTTGACCTCCTTCATCTTGGTGAGTCACTGAGTAAGGGCGACCGTCTGTGAGGTCCCCCTGATATTGTCATATGCCTGCTGTAACTACCATACTTCTATCTCCAGATGTTGTATGGTTGGATCTTCTTGTAGAGAGGTGAGCATGAAGAGGGACTGATCCAAAAATCTCGTGTAGTCCTGTACAACGCGCTCTATTGCTTCCAACCGCAATTGAATGTTGTAGTTGCACTGCTCTCTAACTTCTGGGGGTGTAGAGAGTTGCGCCTTCAGCTGCAACTCAACGATCTGCAGGTTTAGCTCCAACTGAACCTTCGCGGCCTCTTCCTGGGCCTTGCGGACTCTAGCTACTAGTTGGTGAATATTTTCTGCTATTGGGAGTACCGCCAGCATGACCAACTTTGGTATGTTGCGATAGGCCTCCTCCCTGGCTTGTTCCAATCCCTGGGTTTGTGCGACTAGGTTGTCGCACTGCAAGCTGAGCTGTTCTAAATTTAACTTCTGGTCACTCAAGACTTGGAGGATGTGGCCCTCCCTGGTGCGAACCTCAACATTTACCCCATCTTGTAGTTGGTATAGGATTTCTCTAGGAAGGGTGACCAAATTCAACCCCCAGCCCTTCACTTGACTTCCCGTGGCTCGGTTGCCTTCGGTTGATGCTAAGACTGCACCTTCTGGTAACACCAAAGTGTTTGTTGTGTGGGCGCGCAACATCTACTCGGCTTCGGATGTACCTGCCGCAATGTGTGGTGTCATCATTCCTAGGGGTCACACCTGTAATGCCTGCAACTATGTTCTGAGCACCCCCGACACAATTGTCTGCTCCAACATTAATTCTTCCAAAGCATCCTTTGTCTTTGAGACCTTTCTCTTTTCTGCAAGGCTGACTCCTCCTGGATGCACGACCTCTTGAGTTGAGTCGATGTCGGTGTCGGGTCTGTCTATTCCTTCGTCTAATCCTACCCCTATATGTCCTGCTCCATGGACATTTCTTGGCTTTCCTCGGGCTCTCTAACTAGCGCGGTTGTAGTCTCTGCCGTCTGTGCTACCGCTGCTGCCTCAAACACCTTCCACTACGTGGCTGCTTCTTCCTCCTGGCACCTTATCTCCGTCAGTTGTGCAATGCGCAACTTGGTGTCCTTCTTTCACTCCTATGATGCGATATTTTCCATTTCTGCCAAGTCCAAGGCACACCACTCCGGAGGCCAAGACTCCATTAGATCGCATCATTCGTTGTGTGTTAGGCCCTTGTACTACTAGTATAACCCCTTATCGTTATTAGTAAAACCCCCTTATTATATTGTTGTACCCATGTAGTCCACATATTGTTATTGTTGTGCCCCATAGAAGCCCACTATTGTTATTATTGTGCCCTTACATTATTATTGTTATATCGGCTCTGATTTTATTATGACCCCTTAGACTCCTATATATAGAAAGGAGGTCTTTTCATTTGTATCATCCAAGAATTGTTCATTTATGTAATGTAAAGGAGGTTGCCCCCTTGAAGAGGCTGAATTCTAAGGCGTTGATCTATCTTTTTCTATCTTTTTGTGAGCTGGTTTCATAGCATTTTGATGAAGGAGAGCTTCTTCCATGTTCATGTAGGACCTTTACACGCTCGGATATACAGGTTATGCATATCTGCCTTGAACTCTGTCGCGCTTTCTAAGCTTTTATGGAATGTATAGGACAAGAGCGGCTTGCGATTGATCCATGTTCGTATGCTTGCCTCTACGAACACCCAAAACACCTTTATCTCGCGAATCCTCGTCGCGTCTTTTGTTGCCCATAGTGAGGTGTACCTTGCAGCTTCAGGTAGGTCACCCTCAACCGTGGGAAACTAGCTGTCCTTTGGCAGTTCTCCTGCAACCAACATGACGGATAAGAGAAACCACACATAGTGGAAGGTCTTACCCTGCTCATGGGCCTCCCTACAGTTTGTCAAGAAATTGTCACAGAGAAACTTTGCCCAATTAAACTGGACTCCCTCTGCGCATTGCTTTGCCAACATAATTATGGATGCTGGCACTTCGTCTACATGAAATTTCCTCATTAGTTTACTGGCCAGTAGCTGGGTGGCTACGCAGACCTCTTGATCCTTGATGCTTGTGATTGCGTACCCTTGCTTCCTATTCTCCAGCTTATATTTAGCCTTCATAGCTTCTGCGAGGGCTAATTCGCTGCTCTTTCTTGCTACGACTGTGAGGTTGTTTCCTTTGACAGGCAACCGAGAAATCCAGTGGATTAGATCGACCATGATGGGAGTTGACTCCTCCAGCCAGAGATACCCATCATGTACTAGGCACAGTAGCTTCCAAATGACAAAAATAGTGACAGGTGCGTGGTGGTAGTGGGGTATCCATCGTAGATGGAGTAGCCCAACCTTGTCTACACTGCGTAGCCATTTCTGCTTTAGTAATTTCTCCACGGCCAAATAGGGGAACTTCTCACCATCCACGAGGTCCCAGTCTTCGAACTTTATATTAGGTACCTACCCTAATGGCAGACATTCAAACTTTATTTCATTAGGGAGGAGCGGGGTCTGGAGCGCACTCTTCGTGGCCTCCAGGTCCTTTGGTATCTTGGCTTTCCCCTTCCATGGAGGGATGTAGGGGGGTAATTTTATCACCGAAGGCACTTGGGAGACATTCTTCGTCTCATCATCTTATGTTTCAATTTGGGCGATCAGGGCTTACAAATATTCCTCCTCCTCCTCTGTTTCAAGGGTGATAGCTTTTCCCTTCTCTACCATTGACAATTTACTAAAGCGTGGGTTCCGTGGTGATACCCAGACAGGCCCGATTGTCTGCTTGTCTTTTTGTGGTCGCAGCGTGTGTGGGGACTTTGGAACCTCTGGTATAGCTGCCGCCTCTCCAGGCTCCTCCTGGATCATACGGGGCTCTAGGGTAACTTCTGCGAATCACACTCTGGTTCTCACAACCATCATTGTGTCTACACTAGATCTGTTCGGTTGCATACTCAAGGGTGGAAAGAGTGCTTGGTGCTCAATGCTCTGTACTGGCTCCAATCTTAAACAACTAAGTGTTTCCTTGAGGCTAGCCCAAGGGATTTTATAGTACCATTTGAATTTGAATTCGACCATTCCCTTCGCTTATGAGTCATTAATACCTTCTTGGTGGCAGATCGTACCAAATCTAGCTCTTAATTCATGTCTTAATTGCCTATCACCTGCACCGTTCTACCTTAAATTGTACCTCTTGTCATGAAAAGTGACATCAACAGTCACCTTCCCCGCGCAGCAGCGCAGTCCCTTATGCATGACCGTGACCCCTGTGACATACTGAACCTGCGCGTAACCTCCTTCCCGTGCAGCTCTCCTACATAATTTTTTATAGTCTCGTGCTCTCTTCCAACTGCTTGGAGCGCTGATACTGTGCTTTCTATGGATAGTCAGGTGGTTACTCCACCCGTACAAGGCTTCCCTACACCTTCCATCCTAGTCTACGGGTACCCCGCAATTACCCTATTATCAGTCAGTGCTTCGTGTTCTTCTTTACACGATGTTCTCCCCCAATTCCTTTGTCTAGTGAGGTGCGACCACATCCATGGTAGGAAAACCCAAAATCCTTCCAATGCGGTAGTGTGGCTGCCTACCTTTTTTCTGTCGGGCTTAGTTTCGTGGCGCGGCCTGCCTGTGTAATTTTGGTTTCCATTTTTTTGATTTCTTCGTCCAAGATCCTGCTTTTCTTCCTCAGTCGTACTCGATCTTCTTCGAGTTTGTGAATTTTCAAGTTCCCTTGCCGAATGGCTTCCTAAATCTGCATATGTTTGGCCTCGCGTGGTAGCATAAATCCTTCATCCTAGTCCTTACAACTCATTCCAGTTATGTGAGGATTGCTTCCTCCCAAACCAATGGCCTTGACTCTGCCTGTCATCTTTAGGATCATTTCCACACTTAGAGTCTTGTACATGGCCCTAGAGGCCCATCGAACTACTGGTATGCGTTGGTCCCAATTAGTCTTTCTAGCCTGGTGAACCTTATTTAAGACCCTGCGTACCCTCTTGAATGGTTCTATGTGGAAATTTTGTGGTGCATGTTGCTTTTCCTGCTGCTACAGCTGGTTCTAAGTGTTGATCCTTAGTCTGGGATGTACTTGCACATCACATGTCTACACCCATCGACACAGGTGGGCGCGCAAGCTGCTTCATCCTGGCTACTCGACTCTCGTTTGACACTGGGGAATTCCAAACCATAAGCACATTCATCTTCTAAATTTGCACCAGTTTCCAATAGTCTTCTCATGTGTACTCCACCATCGTGCGGGTGTCGCGCAAAACGCCCATTCTAGCGCACCGTACTGCTGCTATTCCGGTATTGCACTTTCAAAATTGTCCAAGAAATCATCCACCACTGTTACTCCATCATATGTTGGTAGTTCCCTTACTTCTGTCATCATGCACTGCAGTGATCTAATCATCATGTTGCAATTCAGCGTTGTTACTTCGTGCAACTAGTTCTACCATCGTTCTACTTCTTCATCTGAATTCGAAGTACAGGAACTGTCACGTTCCCACGAGATTCTCCCATCTGCAATTAGTTTCACCTGATCCCGGTCTTGCGTTGTTATCTGGTAAATGCAATCTAGCTCATCGTCACTGTCATTTTCACGCACAGCTTTAGTGTAGCGCTCTCCTTCGGCTAAATCTAGCGGACTTACTACGCGTAGGGAATTTTTCTCGAATATCATATTTTTCTTCGTTAATGATGCCATTCATATCAGTGGCCCAATCTATTCCTAGCAACATAGGATAATGATTGCTGTCATCAACAATCTCTATTACTTCAAAGTCTGTCTACTTGCTCGTGCCTTCGATATCAACTGTTACCCCTTGCAACCTCCCCATAGGTAAAATCTTTTGTTGGTTCGCCATTCCTAATTGAATAGGGGACCACTACAATGCGAGCCTACCCATGCGTTCCCATGTCTGCTTAGGTAACCCATTTGCGTCAGAACCTAGGTCCAAGATTACCTAATCCATTTCGTATTCACCAATATGCACCATCAATCTCATCTCCCTTCTAGTGCGCAATGTATGCTTACCCAGTTTCTGAACTACGTGCAGTTCACCTGACCCTGCACACCTAGTAATCAGCTCTTATAGTCCTTTAACTTCCCTATTATCGCGCAATAGCTTCATGCATGTCTCTAAAAAGGTAGTAAGCATAGAAGGATCCATTCTTAGCTCTGATTGATCCTTACTACCTGAAGTAGAGGCCTCCACAAAGCTCTTCTTAGCTTCCATAAACATCTCCTTTGTGCGTTCCAAGTCAAACTCAGGTTCCTTTATAGAAGCCTTATGAACCCATGTATTTTCCTCGGGCTGCTTCCCCTTATCTTCCCTTATTGTCGCACCACTTCTAAGCATCATGTTCATGTTAGGGTCTTCTTCGTGTGGTTCAGACCTCATCATTTGAATATTTTGATTCGGAGTAGGCTGGAGTACCCCTTTCTCATGCATCTGAGAGATCAATGTAGGAAAATCTACCATTTCATGATCAAACTAGGCACAGTATGAGCAGGATACTCTCGTTGGGTTGGTACAATCGCAAGCATAGTGCCCTGGTCCTCCACAATTGTAACAAATTAACTCTCCACGGCCCCTTCCTGGCCCCATTCCTACTCGTCCTTGACCTAGGCCCTGAAATACAGCGCGCACCATCCCTGCTGCTGGGTCGAGGCCTCGCATTTCTACTTGCATTTGATAGGCTGGGGTCCGCTCCATCATCAACTCATAGTTGCGACAAGTATGCTCATCGTGGCCCACCAACCTACATACATTACAAAACAACTGTTGTGGAGTCTATGTATACTTCTTCAATAGATGACAGTTGTCCGTCATGTGTTTTTCTCTTATCTGACAGATCGCACACCATAAAGCGATGGTTGTACTTGGCCCTGCGTGTGCTTCTGGTCTCAATGACATCAACCCCCCTCCTACCAAGTATTTCATGAATACTGGACAGTGATCCTTATCGTGGCCCTGACCTTTTCATTTTATACACCATACTTCATCGTGCACCTCTGGCCGCGGTGCCCTATTTTTCATCAAACTCTGCATATCCAAGCATAGATTCTGTAGTTGCGCATGGATTTTTTGAACTCCTAACCCAGGGTCTTGTATCAAGGTCTCATGCAACCTCATCGCCATTTCCAATGCTTCGGCCTGGGTTGAAAGGTTCAGTTATGACCGCGTCGTCCTCAGGTGCGGTGTCAAGGATGCCACAAACCATGTGTGGTGCTTCGTGTTTGTGAGCGTCATATTAGCCTCGCGGATCATACTCTTCATCTACTGATCCAGATCCCATGGGGTCTCGCGTGGAAGCATCATAATCTCTTTAAATCTGATGATTGACTGTGTCTCTGATTTCGGCTGGCTAAATTCTCTATTCAGCGCAGTCTGGATCTCTACTATTCTTGCATTTGGGTAATCATTGGAATGCTTGATATACCATGTCAACGCGTGATCCTACAACGCGCTCACCAATGTAGCGTTCTTAATGTGGTCGTCTGTGACCCCTTGTGCTTCCCACACTGCTCTTACCATGAACTAGAATTGATCTGGATCCTCATTTCCTACTCCTTTGAATATGGGTAGCTTGATCATGCTCGCCATGCTAAACTATGGGAGTGGTGGAGGTGGAGTGGGTGGAGATGGAGGTGAAGGAGGTGAAGCAAGTGGTAGCATAAGTGGAGGTGGTAATTGCCGAATGTGTTGCCTTATCAAACTGACCGCACTTCTCAGAGAGACCTGAGCGATCTCTTCTTCACTCTCTCGTCAAGGTGAAATCAAGGGACTGTTTCCTAAGTCCCCACTACCTTTGTAGATTCTTCTGCTCGACGTTGTTCCAAACATTAATGTATTCGCATCACTCGTTTTTCACATAACAGCATCTTAATCCAGGTATTCAGGGATTTAATGTACCTACCTCACGGTCCTTTGAGAAAACGTTGCTCTGCTTTGCTGTAGCACACAGTCATGTCTATTACAAACTCAGTGATAAATCCCCCTATTATCCAGTCGAGCCAATGGTCCACATCTCATGCGATATTATCTTTTGATGTTTCTAGTATGCGCACTAATTCCAGAGTCCACACTATCGGTTGATTGAGCTTGTACCTTCCATGGCTTGCGGCTAACCTCGCGATCCACTCATACAGTTCAAAAGAGAAGGACGCAAAGAAGATCTCGTGGATTTCCATATATACGTAGCGATCCAACCACCTCTTCTCGGATATCTGCGGAGTTCTGTTTTCCTGTGTCACAAACTTGTGAAGCTTCTTGTCCAACCACTCTTCAATTTTCTCCTTTGTAGGCATAATGTCAGACATCCCTTAGGCAAATCCTAGTCCCGGTAATGGAACCATTTGTTGGCTACTTGGGGGCTGACTCAGGTTCAACAATCAGTTTAGCCAAGAAAATCCCGGTACTACCGACCCTTTTGGCAACAATCTGCAGTGCATAGACTGAGGTCTCACCCGAGGTAGTATGAGAGAGTGTTGGAACCAGGTTTCCACACCCTAGGGATGTCTTTGTTGAAGTCTGGGAAATTCGTGAACCGATCTAGCACGCTTGCACTGCTCTGTGCAATCGTCTGTCCTTCCCGACTTGTGCAACTGCTTCCACGTAGCTCTGTAAAGGGCACGAAGAGACGTTTTCTAGATCCTCTATCATTTCCGTGCTTTTAATTATAGATCTTAACTTAATTATGTGGGCCCAATATTCTTATCAATCATTCAACAATTATAATCAGTGCATGCAATCATAAACTATAAAGAGATGCATAAATATCACAGAAGCAATAAACACATTGTATAATAGAGTCAACTTATCTTTTATTAATCCTCTGTTCAAGTGCAATCCCAACTCCACCCTGCGCACTCAGCTGCAGGGGTCTGTGCACACAGTTGCGAACTCTACCAGGCCTTTGCGGACTCAGCTGCAGAGCCTATTACTACTACTACAACCCAAGACTTGGACTTACAGATTTAGAGCAAATTCTTCATTCAAAAACCCATATTAATTCTCAAAGCTAGGACTTAGATTGCCTTTTACACTTAGAGCCTCGCTCTATTTATACAATCCCATGGTCCACAGACCATGGGTAGGCCAACACATTCTATATTAAATTACATTATTTTATGGGGACAACCCTAGACTCTTGCGCTCCGCGCCTGCATTTTGTGAGGTCTTTTACATTACATTGACTAGAACTCGGGCTTTAAGCCCAAAAAACATGCTATGGGGGGATCTGATGCCCAATAGTATGTTTTCCTCAATAGTTTTGGCATGAATGGCATGTGTATGTGGTTTATTGGTCATGATCTATCATTGGCATGGAGGATTGCCTAGATTGACAGTGGATTTTCCTAGCCTTTCCATTTCATCGATAGCCATGGAGACTGTGGGTTTATTTTCCTTGTTTTTTTTGGTTGGTTCTCACATTTCCTTAGCTTGGGTTGAGTTATTAGTTCCTTGAAGCCCTGGTTGGAAAAATGCTCTGAAATCCTTGTAACATCTTGGGTTGAGTTACTAGTCTTGGAATCCTTGGTGGGACAAACGCTCTGGAAGCCCTTGGTTGGTTGAATTACTAGTCCTGGAAGCCTTGGCTGGAATAAAGGCTCTGAAATATTTGGAAGGCTTGGATGGAGACAAATATAATGATGGTTTTAGGATGTCTGATCGTGAGGTGAAATCATTGTTAAATGGTTTGAGGTGGATGGCATTTGGAAGCCCTAAATGGTTTTGAATTGATGTGTTCTATGAGATCCCAGATTCATGCTTGGAATATGGCATGAGGGTGAATGACTGAAGAGAGATTTGGCTCAACCATTCTACGGTCAGGTGGAACATGGTAGTCCCATACTGGGTTTGCCTTTGCATCATTAATATGAGGTTATTTCTCCTTGTACTTCTATGAGTAATATACTTGTTTATATGTGGATTCTATGGTTATTGTATCCTTGGTATTTATGTTTTTATGCTGGTTATGAGTATGTATTATGACAATGGTTATCTATGGCTCCCATCATGTTTCTACTTATATATGAATGAACAATGTACCTATGGACTAATGGATGAAACTGCAGAAAAAGTGACAAGGCAATGCCTCATAGCGAATCTCAGATAAGTATGAGATCCTTATGCTCAGATCTATTATTTACACCTATAGATTACATATTTGCGATATGTTTTATGAAATATCTGTCATGGCTAGTAGGGGTCAAGATAAGGTCTTATTCAATTAATTGCATTATTATTGTTGTTTCCATGTTATCTTATTGTTCTGAAGGTATCATTCAATTCTAGGCAGTGATCTAGGCTCTGGGCCTGAAAATGTGGCTTAAATCGTGGGGACGTTGGCACAAAACTAAGAAAAATAGTCCATAGGGCCTGGATGTTGGCTTGCAGGCCTATGAGAGCATCCAGAGGTCCCTAGATGCTAGCATTCCCATAGCATGAGAGCGTCCAAAGTTCAAGTGGTCCAAAAGCTCAGTGGGACCCATAGGTTGGTTGGCAAAAAGGTTGGATTGGTTCCTGAGGGTCTTAATGTAGATGTTCAATGTATGTATGGTGTGTTTCCATCGGTTCCACTTCCTTAACATGAATTAGGAGGTTGAATCATATCATAGTGGACTCTCATCACATGTTTACCTCGGCTGGCCGATTGCTTGGGTAGATGTGGGAGGAGGATGTTACAGAGTGGTATCAGGGCATGGTTCACCCCTCGGATTGGATGGGAAGTGTGTTTTGGTTATGCATTCACGTCAGTTGCATATGTGTTCTATATGCTTGTAGTCCATGTGCTTGTTTCATTTTCATGGTGTTTATCATGGTTGTAGTGATGTCACCATGTGAAGTTTGAGGGTGTTTTTGTGGGATGTATCATCATGAGTGTATGGGTGTATATCCATTGTCATGCATGACAGTGCCTATATGCATGCATTTTCACGGTTATAGTTATGCATGTATAGTAGTTCAAACATGAATTGTGAGGTCATTGTATGAAATTAGGTCATCATGATGTTGTTGATGTGTTATGATGCTAATGTATCTGATGAGATAGAGCACGAGATGCATATCATCAAAGTGAAGTTGCAGCATTGGACCTCGAGGCAAGAGCATGTCACCATACAAGTTTGTATGTTGTGCATGCAGGTATGTAGGTTAAGGATTGTTATATGCATTATGGTTATGTGTATGCCTTTAATTATATTGATGTTATGGTTACATACATTATAGATGCTTGGTGATTAGTTTAGTTATATGCACATGTTAAGATAATTGTGAATGATAGTAACCTATGGTGGTATTCATTATTGTTATTGTTTTATGTTAAGTTAACTTGATGATTATGTTATATGTCATTGATGAATATGTTATATGTTAACTTTTAGTTAGCTTGATGAGTATGTTATATGTTGATTGCTGAGTATGTTATAGGTTAGCTTGTTGTTGTTATATGATAGTTATATCGATTATTAGGTTATATGGTGTTGATGAGCATGATATATAACTTGTTTTTGTTATAATTGATCATTAGGGTTGTTACATTAATACCTTGATGTTATATGTATCCTACTAAGTTGGATTGGTCTATGCAGATGGTTAGGGTTATGACATTCAGGTATGAGTTGACTTATTTGTGACATTGTGTTGTGCTAATCTAGACTAACTGTGTAGATGTGATTATTATTTATGAATGATAAATGTTTATGAACTTATAATGTGGACATGTTAGCTAGTGACTATTATGGATATCATGACCTTATTTGGGGTTGAATTGATATGTTGTGAATTTATATCGTGCTAACTAGATTGATTGTGCAGACAAGATAGCCTCCCCTGAGACATATTAAGGTATGATTTTTATTTTGTCATATATTTGGTGCTTGACTGTTTGATTATGTCATCTAGTTGATTTATTTAACATAGTATGTTTAAAATTTAGTTGAATTTTTTATTACTTGCATGATATGAGTATGTGTCTATAAGATTGCCTGAAAGAAAGATCTTGTTTTAAGATGATTGTACTAACACATATGTGTTGAGACAATTGATATGTACTTGAGTGTAATAGGTGACAGTTGTAGCATTATGTCTAATGACTATGACTTGACTTTGGATTATGACATGATTGTTAGTCTTGGTATAGTTTGATTACAAATTGATAGATATGATTCTCTCGATATTTGGAACATGTGGTTGACATGTGTGAATAGTTACAGGAAACATGCTTGGTATTATCATGACAAGGTAACAATTGTTGTGTTTATATAACTAACAGTTGAATGATGTGACAACACATAGTAAGCCTTGATTCCAACAAAGTGAAAAGGTAGAAGAAATGAATTGGGCAATAATTCCTTTAGCTATGTTTGGAAACCATAATTCCAAGTGAATGAGTGCTTTGCATACAGGAAGCCTTCTTAACCTTAATATTGTTTGAAATTATGTGGATATGTGCTAGACTCATGAACATGTACTTGAAAGGTATATTACCTAGTCTCTATTTACGGGTGGATCTGTCAAGGGAATTGGAGTCCCTTAAGAGGTGGTGTGGATATGTTCAGTTGCAAGCAATGTGCTTGGCATCACAAGGTAAGCTAATTGGTATATTATATTTATTTATACATTGACAATTATGTGTTTATTTCCACACAAGTATGATCAACTCTCTTAGCTCACAAGAAAGATCAAGCTAAATCCTTAGCCTATTTTGTAGCTCTCCAAGCGCTTGTTTCCTTACGCAATTCCTATGGTTGAATAACCCATATTAATGGGAATCCAGTGCTTCCAAAACTGCACAATCCAAACTAGGTCCAGTTCTTGATTGCATGCATGATCTATGCAACTCAGTAAATCATACAACGGATAGTACAATACCCCTACACTCTAGTATTAACTGGGTCTTTCTCTAAAATGACATGCATGAGTTTCTCATGAGGAAATTTATAGTTAATTGGAGTAGTAATAGTGGATGCATCAGTGAAAAAACTAACTGTTAGTCCTCTACTAGTTCCAAAAATAATTTAGAACTAATTTAAGTTAACTTAACTCTATAAAATGGGTGATCTAATTTCCAACCCAATTTAAACTCATACTGGACCCCTAAAACTTAGGGAGAACATATACATGACTACAGAAAGACTTCCAACTTGAAATTCCTACGCTAATTAACTTAATTAAGCTTAATTAACTATTTACAAGTTGCTATGAGAATATAATTTGATTTTAATTCTTAGTTTAATTCAAGGACAAATTAAACTGGAATTTCTTGCTGCCATTTCTCAACACTCTCTCTCAACAAGAAAGGGATTATCAGCTACCCTGATCCTGTCTCTGTGAAACTCAAATTTACATCTTGACAATGCCTTTGTCAAAATTTCGGCATCTTTCTCCTCCATGGGAATGTACTCTAACAACATAATCTACCTCAATACACAATCTCTGAGATGATGATATTGGATATCAATATGCTTGGATCGATCATGAAAAACTGGATTTTAAAAGATTTTTATACAATTCTTATTATCACAGTAAATCACAGTTGGATCCATTTACTGACCAAACAAACCAATCAGGATCTTCCTCATCCATATGGCCTCACATGATGTTTGACTCACAGCTATGTACTCTACCTCTATCGAACTAAGTGAAACCGATCTCTGTTTCTTGTTGTACCAAGAAACTGTCACTAACCCAATACTGAAGATCTCTCCTGATGTGTTGTTCCTGTCGGATGGACTCCCTACCCAATCTGCATAGGTGAATCCTTAAATCTTCACTTCCTCTATCTGTTTGTAGCATAATCCATAATGAGAAGTGCCCCTGAGGTATCTCAATACATGCTTTGTCGCCTTCCAATACAGCTTGGTAGGCCTAACCATAGCTTGACTAAGATGGTTAACTGCATAGCACATATCCGGTTGTGTGTTCACCAAGTACATGAGTGAACCCACAAGGTGCATGTAAACAGTAGCTTCCACCACTTCCCCTGAAGTAGCATCCTCCTTCCTCCAGTTACCTATTAGAAGAGTCTCCATGCGTTTGCTTCTCTCCATGTGGAATATCCCGAGTATCTTATTGGCATACTTTCCCTGATACACAAACAAATCCTCATCTCCCTACCATACCTCCATACCAAGAAAGTGATGCATGAGCCCTGTGTCCTTCATCTCAAACTCTCTTGTAAGGTCCTCCTTGCAAGATTTGATCAGATGATCATCACCTCTTAGTATGAGATCATCAACATAAAGTACAATGATCAACAACTTACCTTCCACCACTATGTGGTACAAGTTCGCATCCGCTTAACTATTCCTGAAGCCAAACCTAGTAAATTAGTTATCTATCCTGGTGTACCGAGCACGGGGTGCTTGCTTCAACCCATGCAATGCTCTCTTGAGCCGGCACACATGCGACTCACGGTTAAAGGTTTCAAAACCTTCAGGATGATCTATGTACACCTCTTCCTCAATCATGCCATTAAGGAAGGTTGTCTTCACATCCATCTGATGTATCTTCCAACTCATCTGTGATGATGGTGCCAATATAGATCTAATTGATGAGTACCTTGCAATAGGAGCAAAGGTCTCATTATAGTCAATCCCCTCTACCTGTGAAAAGCTACAAGCCACAAATCTAGCCTTATGCTTCTCCACACTACCATCTGCAACTTTATTTACCTTGTAAATCCAACAAGAGATCACCATTGACTTGTCCTCTGGTCTCAGGACCACATCCCAAACACTGTTACAAACTATGGAGTCATGCTCCTCCACCCTGGTATCAACCCAAACTGACTGCTGCACTTCTTCCTTAAAGGAAGATGGCTCTGTCACAACACATTCACCCATAAGAGCCATGTATCCAGTGTACCTCTTAGGTGACCTCACATGCCTATTTTGAGAAGTGGGTGCTCCTATATACTCCTGTTGATCATCCAACAATTTTTTAGCCTCTTTGTTATGCTTTCTTCCCTCTCTAGAAGACTCTGCCTATGGATGTCTCCACTCTCGTATCCTTTGCATGTGGTTTCTCCACATCAATCTAAGGCTCCTCAACCTTAGGAGCTAAAAGTTCCTAATCCACATGTAGCTCAAGCTCCCTCTCAAGGGAAACTTGCATGGCCTTCTCCTTATCGAATTTTACATCCCTGTGAACCAATGTAATCCTGTTGGTTAGAAAGTACAACTGATAGTTGTGACGTGTATCAGTGTACCCCACAAATATTCCCAAATCTATTTTCGACTCAAGCTTATTCTGTGCATCTTTGGTCACATGGAAATATACCAATGTGTTAGGACAAGATCCCTTAGGGTCAATTCTGGGGTAAAATCCTAGGTTTTGGGGCAAGAGGCCCAAGTTTTGTTGTAAAATCTCTGCAAGTTGTGGTCACAAAGTGCGTAGATAGTAAAGTTTCATAAAGGGATTTAACCTTCTCTTATGTACGTTGTGTCGGCTTTAGTAGATATACCCATGGTCTGTGGACCATGGGATTGTATAAAAAGGAGAGTCTTAGAGAGTCTAATGGAGGATAAGGAAGGTTGAAGATGAATGTAATGGGTCATTAAGAGTAAGAGACAATAAGTATTAAAGTAAAAGAGAGGCTCTTTAGTTGTGTGCACAGAGGCCTAGAGTAGATTTCGTAGCTAAGTGGGTGGACCCCTGCAGCTGAGTGCGCATGGAAGTCTTGAGTATGTAAGAAGAACAGAAGCATTAATAAATGGATTATTCCAACAATTCCTGTGTTTTGTCTATTTATTTTTGTTATGAATGAATGCGCTATTATGTTATGATGAATGATGGGTTTATGAATTAATATTGTATTGATGCGCGATTTAACATGATTCACATTGTCATATGAATGCAAGTAATAATAACTATTTACCCGAAGAATGTCTTGTTGCATGTTAATGTTATCAACACTTAAGTCGATCTGGGTAAATATAGAACTAAGGGTAATTACATAGGCACATAAGCGGTTGATTCACCTACTTAGGGTCCACAAAAGATAGTCATAAACCTTCGCAAAGGTCTAGAGGTTGGTTAAAGGAAGTTATGTCGATAAGCCTTATAGGTTTATTGATCTGCGCGAAGGCAAGTTTAGGGAACAAAATGACATTACACTAATCTCTGGATGTGAAAACTTGGTTCCACCATCCCCCCATGCTGCTCCACGGGTTGATGCTGAAAGGGCCATTAGTGTAGGGATTTGTTTGGAAAAATTAACTCTGAACCTGGGTCAGGACCCACTAAGCCAACAAATGGTTCCATTTCTGGGACCAGGATTTGCATAAAGAGATGTGTGATGTCACATCACTGGAATCCAACAAAGAAATAAATTGAGGAGTGGTTGGATAGAAACATACACAAATTCACGATGTAAGAAAACAAGAATCCGCGGTTGACAAAATAACAGTGTTGGACTGGTATCTATACATAGAGATACATGAAATTTTCTTTTGTTCCTTCTTGATCGAGCTATATGAGTGGATCGCTAAACTGGAAGACGGGTAGGGAAGGTGGAGGCTTAATGGTCCAATAGGGTGGACCTCAGAGTTAGTATAGAGATTGGAAGCCTCTAAAGATAAGATCACGTGCACTGTTGATCACTAGCTCGATCGTGTCATAGTAGGATTTGTGATAGAATTCATAGTTGATACCTTGGTTAGCTATGGCGAAGCAGAGCGACGCTTCTTCAAGGGACCACGAGGTAAGTATTTGAGATCTTTGAATGCTTGGATTAAAAGGCTCTTGTTTGAAAAGCAGGTTATGCAATAACCTTGATGTTTGGAGCTATGTGAAGTGGAAAGTTATTTAGGGATAGAGGGAGAACAGACCCTGAATATAGCCCATTGATTAAGCCTCCTGTTAGTGATGATGAAGGAGCAGCATAGGCTTCACGTAGAGCATTGTCCAGTTAATAAGGCAAGGGTTCCCATGAATACCCCATCCATCCACACCACCTCCATCTTCAACCTCCACATCATACACCTTCGCCCACACCGCAACCACCTCCGCCACCATTCAATATGATGACTGAATTGAAGTTTCCTGTTTTCAAGGGCTTGGGAAATGAGGACTCGGACCAATTTTGGTTCGTTGGGAAGGCTATATGGACAACCCAGGACATTACAAATGATCATATGAAGAAATAAATGTTGGTTACTACTTTACAGGATTGCGCGCTAACGTGCTACATTAAGTACTGCATTGATAAACTGATAGTTGTGTTGGAAGACATTCAAACTGTGTTGAATAAGGAATTCGATAGACCCAAGTCCGAAGTGCAATCAATCTACGGGGCCTGTGCTATGGTGTGCTATCTGTCAGGTAGCTGGAAAACATGTGACAGACAATTGCCACTTACTGCAAAAAAATTTGTAGACTTCGCAACAACTCTTCTACAACTTCTGTAAATCAGTGGGCCATGATGAGCGTAACGGTCATAGCTATGCACTAATTATGGAAAGAATACCCGAATATCAGATGCAAATAGAAACTTGACCTCTGGATCAAGGCATTGTGGGACTGTGAGGAGGATATCATGGGTGTGGATGAGGTGGAGGAGGGCCCGCGAGAGGTTGAGGACAAGTTATTTGCTACAATTGTGGAGGGTCGGGACACTACGCATGGGAGTGTATGGACCTAACGTGCCTATCATGACGATACTATACTTAGTTTGACCATGCGATAGAAGATTTCCATGTATTAATAGCTAAGATGTAGGAAAAGGGGACACAGCCTCAGTAGCCTACCCAGAACCTGTAGATGATGAGGGTTAAACCCCGTGAAGAGGATACTAACGTGAATATTGTGTTGCGAAGTAGAATGAGGATGGACAAAGATAAGGGAAAGAAGCCTGAATAAAGTGAATGGGTCTATAAAGCTCTAGAAAAGGAGGTTGGATTTGATTTGGAGCGTGCGAAAGAAACCTTCATGGAAGCGAAGAAAAGCTTCGCTGAGGCTTCTACTTCAGGAATTCAGGATAAGAAGTCTGAAGAAATGGACCCATCCATGTTTACTATCTTTTTGGAGACCTGTATGAAGCTGCTATGCAATAGCAAGGCCATGAAAAGATTATAGGAGTTGATAAATAAATGTGCTGGTAAAGAAAATGCTCCTGAGGGACCGCGCGTGGTTAGGAAAATTGGTAAGCATAAGGAAAGAATAAGGCGTGAGATGAGGCTCATCGTGCAAATACGCGAATATGAAATGGACCAAATTATTTTGGACCTTGGGTCAGATGTGAATGTTTTGCATAAGCAATCATGGGAGAGAATGGGGAGACCTATGCTGCAGTGGTCTCCGATTCAATTGAGGATGGTGAATCAACAAAATATTATCCCCATGGAAATATTGGAGGGAGTGATAGTGCATATTGAAGGCATGAGTGTGTTGGATGATTTCGAAGTGAGAGAGATTGTTGATGGCATCAATCCCTACCTTTCACTCCTTGGGATCGACTGGGCTATTGACATGAATAGGGTAATCAATTTGAAGAAGCAAATGATGTCATTTGAGAGGAATTGCTCTGCGTAGTAGTGCTAACCTTTGGACCTTGCAGAAGGACCATGTTATACTAGGCCGGTCCGCGATTACGAAAGTGACGATGATTTGGACCAAATCTACAAAATAACAATGTGAGGCCAAGATTGGGTGAATCCAACAGTAGATGGATGCATTACATGGGACTACAAAAGCTCCTTTACATCGGATTCATATGAGGAGTTTGAACACTGGAAAAATAGGTTGCATGAAGTATCTACGCTGCCCTATAACATGATGACTAAATCGTTGCACTGTGTATCGTCGGAGGTAAGGAGTTTACCTTATTATGATGGTCTAACTGACATAGATAAATTTTTGGATGAATTCGAAAGGGAAGTACCTAAGAAGCATCACTTCCAAGCACTAGATTTGACACTATGTGCTACACCCGCAAGATGGTGGGGTATGCATAAAGACAATTTTAATGGATGGCGTGAATACCGAAGAATGATGAGGGTGTGGTTTGGTCACCTAAAAGTGAGATTGATAGAGAAATATGATGGGAGGAGTGATCCACATGATCACTTAGCAAAATGGACTGATGCTTATGGAGCAGAGCCGCAATTGGAGTGGGTGCCTTTGTTCTGTCACACTTTGGATGTGATACCAATGAACTGGTACCCGGAAACAGAGAAACAGAGCTTTGCCACGACACTGACAAGTGGGATATTTTGAGATAGGGATTCTTAATGACATTCAAATTTGAAGATGGATTTGAGTGCATCGATGAAGCTTTGCAAGAGGTCAAGGAAATGATCTTCAAGATCCCTTGGATTTTATTCAACCAGATTAGATCACCCAGTTGCACCATGCATGGAGTGCTACAATGTGATTTCTGAAGAAGAAGACGGGGATCCTAGAAACATTAATATCCCAGAGGCATAAGGTCAGTGGGAAGTTGAGTGGCCGCAGATAGAGAATCCAAATATTACCATGTTGCTAAAAACTAGAAAAGTGAACATTGGAATAGAGGCGGAGTTGAAGTTTACGAAGATAGAGACTATTGGGATGATGCTATGGTGGATAAGGTCATTGTGTTGCTTCGTGAATATCAAGATTTGTTCCCCACAAAGTTTTCAAACTTAAAAGGCATCATAGGCAATTTGTGAGTGATGAAAATAATGTTGAAACCAGATGTGGAGCGTGTTAAGTAGAGGACATATCGCCTTAATCCAAAGTACAAGGAAAATGTCTACTTGGAGTTGGAAAAATGTTAGCAGCAGGTATTATTGAACCAGTAGAGGAGTCTGATTAGGTAAGTCCTATGGTAGTTCAAGAAAAGAAGCAGAAGGATGAAATAAGAATTTGAGTAGATCTCAGGAAGTTAAACGATGCTTGCGTTCATGATCCTTTTCCAACTCCGTTCATAGATGAGGTATTGGATAATGTTGGCGGAAATGAAGCATATTCGTTCACTGATGGGCTCTATGGATACCATCAGATTAAGATTGCGCTAGAAGACAGGAGCAAGATTACCTTCGCGGCTGAGTGGGGATGATTTCAGTATATGGTAATGCCTTTTGAACTTAAGAATGAGTCGGCAATCATATTGCGTATAGTCATTGCAGCGTTCAAGGATTTCATTCACAAGTTTTTGGAGGTATATTTTGACGATTGGACAGTGTTTGGACTGGTCAAATGCCATGTAGCTAGTTTTCGCTTGATGTTGAATACATGCCGGAGGTATCAGATCATGCTAAAATTGAAGAAGTGTTTATTTTGCGTCTGTTTCTGAATCTTGCTAGGTCATGTAGTGTGCAAACAAGGGTTAATGGTGGACCCTACTAAGATCATGGTCATAATTAATTTGGAGGTGCCAAGGAGTGTTAAATAACTACGCGCAACACTGGGTCATACTGGATATTATTGAAATTTCATCAAGAGTTATGCACAAATTACCATGCCGATGGAAAATCTATTGAAGAAGGACTCTACATTCTGTTGGAATGAAGAATGTAAGTAGAGTCTAGATGTATTAAAAGAGAAAATGGTCACCGAACTGATCCTAGTCTTCCTAGATTGGAAGAAGGAGTTTCATGTGCATGTGGATGTGTCATGTATTGGGTTAGGAGCAGTGCTGACACAAGCTAGTGAAGGAGAACTGGATCACCCTATAGAATTTGCGAGTAGGAAGTTGTCTAAGGCTGAAAAGAATTACTCAACGAAAGAGAACAAAGGGTTGGCTATGGTGTAAATGCTCCAGAATTTTAGGCATTACATGCTAGGCGGACACTTTAAGATGTATATAGACCATTCGACATTAAAATACCTAGTCAACAAGCCTGCATTGGGGGGGGGATATGTACATGGTTTATGTTGCTTCAAGAGTATGATTTCAAAGTCATTGTGAAGTTAGGGTGATTGAATGAAGGGATTGATCATCTGTCGCACATTGAAATAGGAGAGGAGCCTACCAATTTAGAGGAGGGGATGCCTGACGTGAAGCTCTTTGCGGTGCACATGGAAAACAATCATTTTGCAGACATTATCCACTTCTTGACTACAAGAATGGCTCCAAAGGGATACACAAGTCAATAGAAGAAGGAAGTGGTGGTGCACACAGAAGATTTTTCTCTTATTATAAGTCACTTGTATAAGATGGGATTGAACGAGATACTGTGACACTATGTGACAAATTTTGAACGAAACAATATCCTCGTTGAAGCTCATGGAGGGGTTGTAGGAGGACATTATGCAGGAAAGGAAACAACGCAGAAGATTTTACATGCTGGGTTGTGGTGGCCAACCCTACATAAGGATTCCAAAGCATATTTTAGGGCATGCAATGCATCTTAGAGAACCGACAAGACATCATGAAGGGATGAGCTTCCTTTGAATCCACAGGTATCATTGCAATCATTTGAGAAATGGGCAATTGATTTTGTAGGACTGATTTGGCCTCCAGGAAAGAAGACGAGTGCGTGGTACATCATCACCGTGACTGAGTATTTGACCAAATGGGCAGAGGCGCAGCCCGTGAAGGACTGTATAGGAGCAACAACTTTGGAGTTCTTATTTGAATATGTGTTGACCAGGTTTGGTTGCCCAAAGATTTTAATGAGCGATCACAGTGCTCGTTTCCTTAATGAAACAATCAGCATGCTGATCAAATAATTCCAAGTTTATCATTAGAAAAGTACACCATATCATCCTTAGGCAAATGGGATAGTTGAAGTGGTTAATAAGATATTGTAGAACACACTGACAAAGGTTTGCAATGTGTAAAGGAATGATTGGAACGTGCATGTACCAGTTGTGTTATGGGCCTATAGAACTACTTGTAAGAAGCTTACTAGCCAGACACCGTTTAGGTTGGTCTATGGCGTAGAGGTTGTGATGCCTATGGAGTATATCATGCCTAGTCTACACATAACATCATTGACAGGGATGGCGGACCACAGATCCTTAGAAGAGTGGCTCGTGCAACTGACAAGGCTCGAGGAAGATAGATTTTTGGCTGGATTCCATTAGCAGGCGCAGAAGGAATGCAAAAAATATTGGCACGATCGACATATCAAATTGCACACCTTCAAGGTAAATCATTTAGTTTTATTATATGACAACAACCTTGATAAATTTCCATGAAAATTTCAAATGGATTGGCTGGGGCCATATGTGATCAAGGAGATTACCGATGGTGGAGTACTTCAGCTTGTGAAATTGAATGGAGATCCATTTTCGAGAAAGATAAATGGAAGCCGATTGAAGCCATACACCAGGGATCTGGCCCGATGACTACATGATGGTAGCATAGTCTTAGTGCTCTAGGTAGTTGCAAGGAGGTGCAAGACTATAAACTACACTGCCGGATTGTACAATTGCACGATGAGGGGTTTGTGTGAAACAAGAGGGTGTCAATGTACCTGAAGGAGAACAAAGGGAGATATGCTTGAGGGGTGGAGACCATAAAGCATAGCCAGAAAGTGATTGTTACCATCATTGTTCATTATTTTACTACCAGAAGAGGGGTAGGAGGAGTGACCAACAAACATTTAAGGCATTTAAGGCTGAAATCAAGAGTGAAATCTTCGGGAATCTTCCACCAATATCGCATTTATGGACATATTTTGAGGGGAATGGTTGAATTTGAATTTGAATTCACCTATAAATTACAAGTGGTCCTCTAGTGAGAAACACTTTGCATTTTGAGAATTTCTGAGTTGTGTTGTCTGTTGCACATGATATGTGAGTTCTTTGAGGATTTTCTCACAAGCCCCATGTTCGCTCAGTATTCCGAGTCAAACAAAAATATTATCTGTGACATCATCTTAGGACCAGGTCCAATAGAAACTACAAGCGCTGGAGAGATTGTTGCCTCTAAGGGAGCTGCCCCTGAGGTTTGAGTATGGAGGTTCCACCAATAGTGCCTATGGTGCCAAGGTCACCTATGCCAAAGACTATGTCGACGAGATAGGTCCCTAAGACGAAGAAGGATAAGCAGAAGAATTCGATGCCAGTGCACGAGTCACCAAGGAAACATGCAACTACATAGGCTTAGTAGAAAGAAAACCCTAGTGCAAAAGAGAAAGCGAAGGTGATCGATCTGGAGGCTGAAGAGGGTGCAGAAGACATAGATATTGAGGGGGTAGATCCTATTTCAAAGTTTCTAGAGTATATCCCTCCGTGCCAAGGCAAAGTAAAAGTACCGAAGGACCCATATGAGGATAGTTCCTCCTTAACACACCCTTGTTACCAAAGAACCTATCCTTTGAAGGTCCACGCTTGGCACGAATCCCACATCTGAAGCTTGAGGATTGGGATTTGGTGGACCTCGAGAGGCTCCCCCACCTGGAAACAGAGACCCTCATGAGGAGGGTTTTCTACAAGGAGTCTAGTGTCATCATGCTAGAGTCGGTGGAGTGGATTCATGGAGTTAACAAATCAGGGTTACTGAACTTGCTATGGGTGCCTCACTACCACCGCGCTCTGATAAAACTAACTCTCATCAAGCAGTTGTTGTGCCTAGTGCACGACGAGTGCTTGTGGTTGAGTGAGCCGATCCCCTTAACCGATATGTTTATCCATCAGATCACATTAGTACCTCATTCAGGACTAAATTCGGCCAAGGCATTTGGTGGAAAGACGAGCGAGCACAACCTCACTGAGAAGATGAAGGACAAGTTCAAACTTGTCAAGAAGCCATGAGGGTATTCCATTGCCATCATTATTGACCCCACGGTGAAGGTTTCCACTCAAATGTTGGCTAGAAAAGTCATGAGGAAGTGTCGCACGGATGAGGTGCCAACACCAGTGGTCTCTTTGGCATCTCAGTGCGTGGAGGGCGTAAAATTCAACTAAGCGTTCTACCTATGCAGCGAGTTCCTCGTGAAGTGCACAGAGGCACAAGACCAAAGAAAGACCTTTCATTATTCATGGTTATTACTCTCGATTGTGTTGGTCGCATGGGATTTGCTAGAGGATAGCCAGTTTCCTCCAATCAGGATAGATTTAACAAAAGCAGCAAAGTTTGCATCTTTATGGGTCACAAAGGATGTTGTGTGGGTTAGAGAATGTAAAGACTTTTGGGTACTAATGGAGGTAATCATTCATCCATCCATCAACCAAAATCTCTGGTTGTTGCCAACCGTGTTCGAGTAGTTGTCGAGGTACGTGAATTTCAAAGTGGAATTCCATCATATTTACATTTGGGCATGCAAGGACCCCGACCAGAAATGGTTTGACTTACCCTATCTGGCCACGGATGACACGATTACAGAAGTCATCAAGCATTGGCAAGTAGATTGGCATGTTGCATCCAATGAGGTCACTGGGACTAGAAAGTCCACAGAGAAGCAAAAAAAGGAAGGATCCAGATTGAAGGTTCAAGAGTTGGCTGAAAAGAGGAAGAAGGAGACCGACGAGAAGGCCCAAGTAGAAGCAGAGCGCACTATGAAGGAATGGGCAAAGCAGGAATAATGTGGCTCTGACAAAAGTCAGAAATCTCCTTCGCCCCAAACGGAGGAGGAAGAGTAGTTAGACCAAGGTGGCGAAGACCAACAAGAAAGAACTCCCTTCCGAGTGAAGCAGTATAGGGAGGGGGAAAAGGAAGAACCGTGTAAGAAAAAAAGGCCTCTAATTCGTCTCTAGATCCAATTACCTTGACAAAGAGCGACTTGGAAAATATTGGCGATAAGTTGCGGGATACAACTACAAAACTATTGCAGCAGTTTGAGAAGCAGCAAAAGAAGGCACTAAGTGCCATACATACAGGTCTATGTGAGTTGCAAATCCAAACAACTAGACTTGATGTAGGTGCAGGATAGACCAGCGCCGCATCAACCAGTTTGGCATGGGGGACCACTCAAGCAGCAGAAATGGTTAGGTCGATGGATCTCTAGGTAGTCGTGCTAACTGATGGAGCTTTGAACATGGAGGTGGTCACTGACAAGGATATTGTCAGAACTTTGAAGAATGTGGACCTCAACTTAGCCACGCTCCCTAGTTAGTTCCTTCACACACTGCAAGCAGGTGTGATCACAGAGCTTAAGGCTCGAGAGCAGTGCACGCTGAGCATGATCAGTGAGCAGAAGGTCAACAATGAACAATTGTTCGTTGAGAAGACAACATTGCTGGAAGCATGGAAGAAAGTGTAGGTGCAGAACAAGCAAACTGGAGTTGTGGTGGGCGAGGCATGCAGGACAGTCCCTGAACTACATATCACGAAGGAAGCCTCGGTGGACACTAAGATTAGGAAGTTGGCTATAGGTGTGCGCAAAGAAAAAACGGAAATGGCTAAGGTTCAATTTGAACTAAACCTGAAGATAATAGAGCTCGATTTGAAGTCATAGCCTTCAACTCCACCAAAGGTCCAAAAATAGTGTGAAGCTGCAGTGAAGGTTGGAGTCGCAACAGTAGATGTTACGATGAGGGATTGCGCTGCAGTCTTTGAGCAGTCCATGGAAGTAGTCATGACACTCTAGGAAGATCCTAACCTGTAAAGGTTGAATAAAAATCTCGTGAATTGCAAAAGAAGTATGATGAAGCAATAGTGACAGAGTGCCCCATCGTTATATCATAGTGACTCGCTAAGCTGCATGTGGCAAAGAATTTTCTCGAACTGGTGGAGGTAGCGTAAAGGAAAGAGGCAGTCCTCAAGGCCTGATAGGAGCCTTGGTTGGACGAGGCCTATGTTATCTCTGCCACCATTGAGGAGAAGCTAGCTAGCCTACAAAGAACATAGCAGAGGATAAAGGAAGACAATGCAGGACCAACAATAGAGCAGTTGGTGGAGCAGATCAAACAAGTAGCCACACAGAGTGCGGTTGAGGTACTAGTAGCACAAGTAGAGCTAGGAGGTATCCATAGTAAGATATTCACACCAACAAAGTGACTTAGGGGTGAGTCACGATATTTGTGTTGGGGGCCTATTGGGACAGGGTCCCCTAGGGTCAATTCTAGGGCAAAAGCCTAAGTTTTGGGGCAAGAAGCCCAAGTTTTGTTGTAAAATCTCTGCAATTTGTGGTCATGGAGCGCGTAGATATTAAAGTGTCATAAAGGAGTTTACCATTCTCTTATGTAAATTGTGTCAACTTTAGTAGATCTACCCATGGTTCGTGGACCATTGGATTGTATAAAAAGGAGAGTCTTAGAGAGTCTAAGGGAGGATAAGGAAGGATGAAGATGAATGTAATGGGTCATTAAGAGTAGGAGAGAAGAAGTCTTGGAGTAGAAGAGAGGCTCTGCAGCTGTGTGTATAGAGGCCTAGAGTAGAGTCTGCAGTTGAGTGTATGAACCCCTACAGCTAAGTGCGTAGTGAAGTCTTGAGTCTATAAGAAGAATAGAAGCATTAATAAATGGATTATTCCAACAATTCCTGTGTTTTGTCTATTTATTTCTATTATGAATGAATGCGCTATTATGTTAAGACAAATGACAGGTTTATGAATTAATACTATATTGATGTGCAATTTTACATGATTTACATTGTCTTATGAACGAAAGTAATAATAATTGTTTACGCGAAGAATATCTTGTTGGATGTTAATGTTATCAACACTTAAGCTGATATGGGTAAATACATAACTAGGGGTAATTACAGAGGCGCGTAAGTGGTTGATTCACCTGTTTAGGGTCTGCAAAAAAAAGTCATAGACCTTTGCGAAGGTCTAGAGGTTGGTCAAAGGAAGTTATATCGATAAGCCTTATAGGCTTATCAATCTGCGCGAAGGCAGATTTAGGGCACAAAACAACATTACACTAATCTCTGGGTGCAGAAACATGGTTCCAACATCCCCCCATACTTCTTTGGGTGAGACTTCAGTCTATGCTCCGCGGGTTGATGCCGAAAGGGCTAGTAGTGTAGGGACTTGTTTGGAAAACTTAACTCTAAACCTGGGTCAGGATCGACTAAGCCAACATGATGACCCAAAGATCCTGAAGTGACTAACATTTGGCCTCTTACAAGAATAATCCTCCTCTCGTGTCTTCATCTCAAGTATCTAATGTGGGCTATAGTTCTGAACATAAACTGTTGCGTTGCATGCCTCATCCCATAAGTGTAGTGGTAGGCTCTGATCATGCAACTGTTGACAATAATACTGAGAGGGGGGGTGAATCAGTATTATCAAATTCTTTTACCAAATCTTTCTTATTTATAC
>APFE031711577.1:352095-412466 GCA_000404065.3 Pinus taeda
TGATCTCCTTTGCTTTATATAGGCTAGCTCTTCCTCAATTCAAGGATCATGGGGCTAAATAATAATAATAAAATAATCAATACCGCGGGCCAAAACCATGATAACCCAATACTGTTGGCTAAATACCACTGAGAAACCCCACGGGTGGGCGCTTAACTGCCTTGAAATGAGTGCACTGGGGTACGCACCCCATGAATGGGTGACCAGCGTATTTGGACGCGGTTTCTGCACGGTATGGCTGCGGGTACGCACCTCCTGATCTGTTCTCCTGCGTACTTCTTTATTTTTCATCAAATGGGAGTCATGTCATGGGTGTTGCCATCAAGTACAACATCTGAAACATATAATCACACCAGAACCATAATGCCAACAGCAACATTTCCCTCACTGCCCCTACTATGCTTATGTTCTTCTTCTCGGCCACCCCATTTTGCTGAGGGTTATGGGGTGTTGTCAACTCTCGCTTAATCCCTTCCCTTGCACAGATTTTATTAAACTCATTTGAGACATACTCACCACCATTATCACTTTGTAGAGCTTTAACTTTCTTACCCGACTCTTTCTCCACAAATGCTTTAAAATCACAAAACTTTGTGAAATTTTGATCCTTTTTCTACATGAAAAATATCCAACATTTACGAGAATAGTCATCAAAAAATATAAAATAATACGTTTGTTTGGCCATGGATTCTATCAAGAAGGGCCACACACATCTGAATGGACTCTCTCTAGAATAACCTCTGCTCAACTGTCTCTATCATGAAAGGAAGACCTGGTGTATTTTCCCAAGTTCACCCCTTTCATGTATCAACTTGCTCAAGCGTACCTTTGGGAAGATTGATAGATATCTTCTACAATATCTTTAAAGCTCCATGATGCAAGTGGCCCAATCGCCTATGCCACAACTTGCCAACATCTCGACTCTGCACCCTTTCTACTTTTGTTCTCAAAGCATCACACTCCTCTACCTCCAACTTATAGAGATTCTTCACCCAAATCTCTATCTTCTTTACTTGACCCGTGGCTATGTGTTTCGAGAATATCACATCATAGCCTCTATCCTCAAGCATGGAAATGGATACCAAGTTCTTCTTCAACCCAAGAATATACATAACATTCTTCAAGGTGAGTGGAGCCCCATTCTACCTCTAAAAAGTAATTGTTCCCAATCCAATAACATTATACTTCCCATCATCACCCTAGAGATCTTTCTCCTCCAGGTCACTGAATAACTCTTTGTCGTCGGTCATGTGGAATGAAGCTCCACTATCTAAGTACCATACACTTCACTTAATTCATGACACCATGCATGTAATGAGGGAAAATTCCAATTCGAATTGAGAGGCCAAAGCCTCACTCACCACTCCTCCAGACGACTTCTTGAGTGGACAATTTATAGAAAAATGGCCTAGCTCATGACAATGAAAGCACTTAACTTTCATCATGTCTTTCTTATTACCTACATGATAAGAATCTAATTTGAAATGGGAAGCTTTCTCTTTCCCCTTCTTCACATTAATCGCTAAGGCACAGTTCTCTTCATCATCATTCTTTGATGAAGAGCCATCCCTAGTGTTCCTCCTAATCTCCTCCTGCATCAAATCTAACCACAGTCGTTCCCAATCTAGCAGCTTCTCCCAACCATTAATAAAGGCCTGATAACTATGCCAACTCTTTGGGAGTTCTAGAAGAGAAAGAATCACCATATCATCCCTGGAAACCGTGATTCCAACATTTCCAAGTTCATCACGAAATTTAGTGAACTTGGTCAAGTAATTTGGAATAGTCTCGCTTTTCTCCATTTTGATTTTTTGAAGTTTGTTCTTCAATGCCAATTTCCTTTGGTCACTATTTTTTTCATACAAGTTCTTCAATGCTTTCCACATAGCATATGGAGTTTCCTTGTTGGAGACTCGAGACAGTGTGGTCTCGAACTCCCTCAAGGATTATCCGCCTTGCCTTCGCCACACACTTCTTCCATTCGGCCAAATTCTATGCATTCGATGTTGTTGGCTTACAAATTTGTTCATCAATGAATTCATTCAAGCCATTATCCTCAAGCACAACCTCTATTCTGTCCATCCATGCTATAAATTTTGAGCTACCTTCCAAGGCATACCTGAGCCGCAAACCGTAGAATGCCATCTACCGATCCTGAAGTATGTATTGCAAATTCGAATTTCACCTGTAACCTAAAAATCAATACTTTGGAACCTCTAGTTTATTGTTCTTAGCTCTGATACCATGTATAAAATCCTATATATTCGCAACCTCATGCAATTTACTAAAGCACAAGAAAATAATCTACTTCTACTTTCAACTGGCGAAAGCCAATAGATCAATGAAAACAATAAGAACAAGAAGAAGATAAATCAATGGCACATAAATCCACTGCTCAAAACCCCGCTATCTGTATTGCATATATCAGAAATATGAGTGAAGATACAAATATTTTTCTCAATAGAACAATTTCGCACAAGTATGCTTAACTCTCTTAGCTCACAAGCAAGCTCAAGCTAAATCCTTAGCCTATTCTGAAGCTCTCCAAGCCCCTATTTCCTTGCACAATTCCTATGGTTGAATAGCCCATATTAATGGAAATCCAGTGTTTCTAAAACTGCACAATCCAAACTAGGTACAGTTCCTGATTGCATGCATGATCTATACAACTCAGTAAATCATACAACTGATAGTACACTATCCCTGCACTCTAGTCTCAAATAGGTCTTTCTCTAAACTGACATGCATGATGAGAAAATATTCAGTTAAATGGAGTAGCACTAGTGGATGCATTAGTGCACCAACTGACTGTTAGTCCTTTATTAGTTCCAAAAACAATTTAGAACTATTTTAACTTAATTTAACTCAGTAAACTGAGTGATCTAATTTCCAACTCAATTTAAACTCATATTTTACCCCTAAAACTTAGGGAGAATGCATACACTACTACAAAAATAATTCCAACTCGAAATTCCTAAGATAATTAAGTTAATTGAACTTAATTGTCTATTTACAAGTTTCTATGAGAATAGAATTCGATTTTAATTCAAGGGAAAATTAAACTGGAATTTCTTGTTTCCATTTCTCAACAAGTGGACCTTGTTGACGGGCCACCAATGAGGTATGATTTGAAGTTATTTTTATTTAATTTGAATCTAATGGAAGTTATGTGCTTGGTACAGGAAAGCATGATGTTCCCGGTTGAGTGCTTGAAATCGACTGTGAGAATTAGCAGCGTCAGTGAAAGGAATTACAATAGGCAATAGTATGCTAGTAAACCATTCAAGAGTAGGGCCATTATGGGGCACTGGTACCCAATAGTGTCCACTTATTTCCATGAGCATGTTATGACTGGTACGATGGTTTTAAGGTAGGGATATGCCTTGTTTTTTGTATCTTCCATTGCGAGGTATCCTTTCCAAGGGATGGAATACCCGGAATGTGGGTGCCAGCAGAACTTGGAAGGTGAGTGACTGCACAGAAGGAGGTGATCAGATTTCCTGAGGAACTATGTAGCAGAGAAGGGAAGGTCGGGGATGGATTTGTTTTGGTCATTACCATTTCCAGATGGAATCAAATTCACATTGGGAGTGCGCATTGGAACAATGAGTCGGAAACTGTTCACTGAGAGGACATGTAGTGCAGAATTGTAGTGGTGGACATTGGACGTAGAGTTGACCTTTCAATGGATTATGGACTACCTTCGAAGGAGGTGAATCCTAGTATTACTTTGAGGTTGGAGGTGTGAACCTCTAGATTCCCTTGTTGTGGATGTAGTTATCATATCCTTTTTATTTTCTGGTTGAGAAAATGTGTATATGTGTATGTGTATATTATTGTAATACTATATCAAGTTGGATTTATAAAGCTATATAGATATTATGGTTATTTTCTGGTTGAAGTAAATGTGCATGAGTATATATGGTTGTTATTGTAAATACCGTAATGAGTTTTGTTATAAAGCTCCAATAAATGGTATGATTGTCATGTTTCAGCAGTGGTCATTGTAAATATTGCAATGAGCATTGTTATTGTTGAGTGGCGAAATGGGTATGTATTTACTATTAGTTTCATTACCTTTTTCCTTGATTCTTATCATTTTCATATCTTAATGCTCTAATATATTGAGGAATTATGGTAAGAAACAGATGAATTATTTGTAGTTACGATTTAGCTAACTTTTACCTTTATTTATGCAGGAAAGTGACAAAAGGAACGATTGTTGTTCCCTGACGTTGGAATAGCAAAATCCGACAAACAAAGGAAGGAACGCATCGGTTGCGGAAAAGGCTGAGGGCGAATCAGAGGGATCAGCGCAAAATAGGAAAGGTGTCTGAAGTTAGAAATCGGTTGCGAATCCCTTAGGATCAGGAGATCCTGAGGGATTTCATTTATCATTTACCCTTTACCCCTTTATGATTATAAAAGAAAATGATTATAGGAAGAAAGGGGAGGAATCTCTGTTATTTTTCAAGTTGTAAATTTAATTACAGACTTGTGCTGTTGGAGAACGCGATTATATTGTAATGTTACTTAAGTTCGATGATTAATATATAATTGAAGTTGTTGTTCCCTCGCATTATCTGAAGTAGCTTAGTAGTGTTCGTTGGCGGCTAAGGGCCTGGCCTCTGGTGGATTTAACTGCTATCTTGTGTTATATTTCTAATTCTCATAAAGTTTGATTGGTTTGATAATTTTCCTGTTTCTATGAATTTACCTTATTCGTTGTTTATCGTTTCCTATATTGCAGTAGTATATGTTCTTTATATGCTTTACAACACTGTCATTTGATTTGAGTTATGTTTATTACAGAGTAAATTACTTAGACAGTGAATCGCATTAATTTAATCAGTTGTAAGAGTTTGATTATTGCTATTGGACTCTCAGAATTGATATCATTTCTAGTTTGATTACTTTATAGAGATTGAATACAATTTATATTGAATCAGCTAAGAAGAGGTGGGTTATTTTTATTGTGCTCTTGGCTGATGTTGTTGTTATTTGAATTGCTATAGGATTTGATTTTAGTAAAGGATTGAGTTTTGATATTTCCTTTAATAATTTCAATTTGAGTTTATTAGATGCATCCATTTACTCTTGTGTCAAAGATCTATACTACAATTTAGGAAGCGTTACTCTCTGAATTTATAGTATCCACATATTGTGTACACTCTTGAAATAAGAGGACTTTCCGGGGTTGATGATTAATGTGGGATAATTAGGAGTTTCAAAAGGCACCTTTTATCAACCAACATTTTGGCGCCATTGTTAGGGAGAGTGTAGCCATTTTACAAAGAGTCATGTATGTCTGATAATTGGTATTGAGGAAGAATTGGGTATTGAAAATGGAAGGTAAGAACCTACGTAACGAGCAAGTAAAGTGCTTGCTCTTTCGCCCACTTTTTAGCACAATTACAGAAAAGTGAAGTAGGTGTTTGATGCTTGTCTGTTGAGAGAGAACTGGGTATTGAAAATGGAAGATAAGAACCTGCGTACGGAGCAAGTAAAATACATATTCCCTCGCCCACTTTCTAGCAAAATTGCTAGGAACTTAAGGTCGAAATAAACATTTGAATTTTTTTGCATGAATGACTAAGAAGAAAAAACTAGAAAACAATCCAATTCTACATCCCAAACCTGAAAAATATAAGGGACCCGTGACCCTTGGATGATCAAATTTCATCGACGACATCTTAAGAAAAACTGAATCTCAGCCATCAATAGGTCCCCAAACCATTGCTTCCAGACAACCTATTGTCTCCCTTCAGGCCACAGGCTCACCATCTGTAGCCTATGCTGAGGTCCACAATAAAATGGAAGGGACTGAGTAGAGTTTTCAAGATATTGAAAATTCGCGCCCAATTCCCTCACAAGAAGGGAACTCTTGCAATATTCATGAAGGAGGAGGAGTAACAGGGGAAACAGAGGAACCAAGATACCCTCAGGTAATCATTGAGCAAAGGACACCCAGTGTCCCAGATCAAGGGAGTGTTGTTAAGATCATTCCCACCCCTTCTAGACATCCTAGGGATAACTCTCTAGCTTCAGAGATCCTGAAAGGGTACTGGAATATCCTTGATCAAATGGCCAATAATCCACAAGCACCCCAAACCTCTACATTACAATATCCTATCGTTGACACAATTGTCAACGCACCGATGAAAGCTATCCCTCTACAAAATATTCCCACCTTTCATGGAATCACATCAGAAGATCCAAATGCATTTATGTTTGAATTTGATGAATTGTGTCGGGGTTATGATTACACCACCGATCCTTAGAAACTGAAGCTATTTCCCTCTACGTTAAAGGGAGCAACCCTGCGTTGGTTTATGGGACTAGGTGGGGGCACCATAAATGATAGGGATCAAATGAAAACTATTTTTCTTAAAAAATATCAGGATTATTGTAGATTTAGGGAACTAAAAGACGAAGTATTCCAAATGGTAGCAAGACCTAGTGAAACGTTGGAAGAGTATGTGGAGCATTTTCAATATAACCTCCAAAGGTCTCCCTACGCAATTCTTCCTTTGCCTGATAATGTGCTAAAAACTGCATTAATTAAGGGGATGAAAGATCAATGGATAGAGACATTAAATATTATGGGTAAAGGTGATATATATCAAGAAGACTATGCTAACATTATTAATTTATGTATCAGGTGCTCAAGAGGCAGTATGAGATTGAAACCAGTAGAACGCGATATGACCATCAGGGACAACAAAATCTCTAGCGGAAGCATTACTCGTGCATAAATCAGCAACCTGTTGGAAGATTTCAAAACAGATATCTTGGGAACTTTGACAACACAATTAGACATTATGCAAGCCAAGCAAAAGCAGGCTAAAGTAGAACAAAACCTGGTGATCTTTTTCCCTCGATGCAGGAAGAAGCATAGTCATAAAGAATGCCTGCTGGACATAGTACAAACGTATGTGATATGCACTAAAGATCATGCCATAGAAATGCAAGCCAAGCAAAAGCAGGCTGAAGAAAAACAGAACTTAGTGATCTTTTGCCCTCGATGTAGGAAGAAGCATAGTCATAAAGAATGCCCGCTGGATATGGTACAGACCTGTGCGATATGCACTAAAGATCATGCCACAGAAAACTGCCCATCACTTCCAGGGATAAAAGTAGTCTTCAAAGAGGCAAAGGAAGAAACAAAACCAGTCTACCTGTTAAATCAGCGTCGCCAATGGCAAACATGACAAACAGGTATGCCTAATGACCCATCTTCATTTTTTTCAACCCTCGCAATATAATTCTCAACAATACATAGGAGCTACATGGTAGAAGCAACCACCCTTTCCTAATTGGTCACAACAACCATTCCCTATGCCACCTTGGTCCAATCAATCAATTTAGAACAATAGTTGGCCAAATTCCTCTTACTTTCCACCATTTTGGCAGAACAATACATATCCATCCCAATGGCCACCCTCCACTTCACAAAACCAGAACTGGTAGTCGAGTTGGCAAAGACCTACAAACCAGCTAGCGGGAACAATCCCCTTGCCTCAACCTACACTACCAACACCTTACACATTGCAGCAGAACCCTCAACCCAATCTACGACCACAACTCCCAGTCCAGCCCAACCCGAATCCCAACAATAGACCAATCCAATCGATACAAATTATTGAAGGGTTGGAGCCAGAAACTAAGTTAAGAGAGTGTAATGAACTCAAATTGAGGTCTGGACGAATAAGTGAGTCAGAGGGGGATAAAAATATACAATTATAAGAACCGTTACCTGTAGAACAAACACCCCAAACAGAGAATACAGTTAAAAAGAAGAACCACGATCAAACTATTACCTCTTCTCCACGATTCCCAAAAAGGTTGATTATACCTCGCCTAATAGAATATCCTAATTTTGATCTTTTGGGAGAATTAAAAAATATTTGTGTAAAAATAACCCTCCTCCAGGCTATTCAAGACATTCCAATTTATGCAAAAACTATTAAGGAATTATGTACTAAAAAGCCTAAGAGGAAAATAAAAACAACACCAATTGTCCACGTAGTCGGAACTTTGCATGATTTATTATCAGGTAGAGAAACACCGGTGAAATATGAGGACCCAGGAAACCCTATAGTCACAGTACAAATAAATGGATGTTCCTTTCCCAAAGCATTAGTTGATCTAGGAGCAACCATTAATATTCTCACAACAACAATCTGTCAAAAACTTGGCATTATAGCCTTAGATCCAACTACAATGTTGTTGGAACTTGCTGACTAATTGGTTGCCAAGCTAGAAGGGACATTACAGGATGTAATGGTGTCTGTAGATTCTTGGGAATACCTAGTAGCTTTCTTGTTTATTAATCCTAGAAACGGGCTAGATCGACATCCCCTAATTCTAGGAAGACCTTGGCTAGCGACCGCAGATGCTTATATAAGCTGTCGAACAGGAAGTATGAAGATAGCAAGAGGAAGTAATGTGAAGAATATAGCTTTATATCCTCCAGCTTAGCCAAGTCTAACAATAATTCTAAAAACGAGAAAACAACCTGTAACATATTTAACTGAAAACATTCGATCACCGCTAACTATAGAAAATGCTCTTGAATTTAAGAATCAAACAGAAGATGACATTATTAACACTTACATTAACCACCTAGATGTCGTATATAATCTAAAATTTCACATGATCGAAGCAGCCCTGGATAACAAAATTGAAGAAGATCCCTTAAAAGATATCAATGACCAAACAATACCAACAACAACTGTTTATAACAATAAAACCATTGAAATTGAGCCAGTAAAAGTCCTAAACATTAACAAAAACTTGACTAATGACAAGCAGCAGAGGCTTGTTCAACTTCTTAGAAAATATAAAGAGGCTTTCACTTGGGATTACCCAAATATGAAAGGGATCGATCCCTAATTACGCATGCACCACATCTATACCGAGAAAGATGCGAGACCCATTCGACAACCTCAATGGAGGTTAAACATTCACCTTAAAGATGTTGTTAAACATGAACTACAAAAACTGTTAGATGTAAATTTCATCTATCCTATATTTGATAGCAAATGGGTTTCTCCATTAGTTGTGGTTCCTAAAAAGAATGGGAAGTGGCGTATATGTGTCGATTATAGAGAGCTTAATAAAGCAACCCAAAAAGATCATTTTCCCCTCTCGTTCATCGACCAGATTTTAGACACATTGGCAGGTAAAAAATTCTTCTCTTTCCTAGATGGCTTCAACGGCTACAACCAAATCCAAATTTCCCCTGAAGACCAAGATAAGACTACCTTCACCTGCCCCTGGGGGATGTTTGCGTACAGGGTATTACCTTTCAGATTGTGCAATGCACCTGCCACATTCCAGAGATCCATACTCATCATTTTTTCAGACTTGATAAATGAGGGACTTGCGGTGTACATGGATGATTTTACACCCTATGGAGATGACTTCGAGCCAACATTACAGACACTGGAGAAAGTCCTGCAAAGATGCATTACTACCAGGCTCTACTTAAGCCACGAGAAATGCCACATGATGATGACAAGGGCCTCATCCTGGGTCACTACATCTCAACAGCTGGAATTCAGGTAGATCTAGCAAAAATTTAGATAATCCTCTTAAGACCTACCCCTTGCACACAAATTAAGGTACGTAGTTTTTTGGGATTTTCTAGATATTATAGAATATTTATAAAGAATTTCTCCCAAATTGCTGCACCATTTTATGCTTTAACAGTAAATATCAATTTTTTTTATGGACTAACAAATGTGACATTGCCTTTGAAGAGTTAAAATGGCTAGTATCAACAGCCTCGGTACTACGGGGCTCAAATTGGGATTTGTCATTTCAAATTTCATCCAATGCATCAGATACGGCCATTAGAGAAGTTCTCGACCAGGAGGAAGATAAGAAACCTTATGCGATATACTACATCAACAAAAATTTAACTCCTGTCGAGTTGAATTACACTGTGACCGAGAAAGAATTTATAGCTGTAATCTATGCTATTAACAAATTCAAACACTATATAACAGGATACCTTGTGGTTTTGTATACTAATCACTCTGCTATTAAATATTTAGCTAATAAACCTATTACAAATGGAAGAGTGACATGATGGTTAATCCTTTTGCAGGAATTCGACATAAAAATCAAGGATCGACCGGGAAAGGAAAATCTAGTGGCAGAATTCCTCTCACATGTGATAAAGATATATGACTCGGCAGCAGTAGAAGACCAGTTCCCTGATGAGCACCTATTTTTTGTAACTGTGAAAACACCATGGTACGTGGATGTTGCAAACTACCTACAGTGGGAAAATTACCCAAGCGTCTGATGCTGAGTGAAAGAAAACTAATAGTACAACGCAACACTCGGTTCTCCTGGATCGGAGGATACCTCTTTCACACAGGAGCCGATATGCATATGCGAAGGTGTGTCAAGGAGGATGAAATCTTCGACATCTTAAAATCTTGCCACGATGGGCCTTGAGGAGGAAATTTTGCAGATCGTAAGATTGGGCATAAAGTATTACAGATGGGCTATTATTGGCCCACCATTTTTAAGGATGCCAAGAAGTTTGTCTATGCATGTGATAGCTGCCAAAGAATGGGTCACCCTGGCAAGTATTACGAGATGCCCCTACATCCATAGTTAGTCATTGAACCTTTTGAACGATGGGTGTTATATTTCATTGGCCCAATAAACCCATCATCCATTCAAAAGACATATATACTAGTTGCAACATAATATGTGACTAAATGGGTGGAGGCAGAAGCATTACCAAGGGCAATGGAGGATTCAGTAATCCACTTTCTTTTCCAAATTTTCGTGTGGTATGGCTTGCTTAGAGAAATAATCACAGATGGAGGGCCACAATTTGTAGGTCATAAGATCACTGCTACATTAAAAAATCATCATATTATGAACATAATCACATCTCCATACCACCCACAGGCAAATGGCTAGGTAGAAAGTACCAACAAAGTAATCGAGGCTATACTAACAAAGACAGTCGTCTCACATAGACGTGACTACGCTACCCAATTACTAGAAGCCCCGTGGGCATATTGCACGACATGGAGGAATACCACATGATACTCCCCATATCAGCTAGTGTTTGGAAAAGAACCTATCTTCCCAATAGAATTTGAAAATTTAGACATTGAGGATAGCTCAAGAAGTAGGCATGGACCTGAATGAAGCACAGATTAACAAGCTACATCAAATCAATGAATTGGATGAAATCCGGCTATCAGCTTTTCAGTATACTGCACTGATCCAACAACAAAGAGCGAAATGGCATGATGCCCTCATCAAGAAAAATATCTTCCATGAAGGTGATTGGGCACTTTTTTATGATTCTAGGTTCCAAGATTTCCCAGGCAAACTTCAAACTAGATGTTCGGGCCCCTACGAGATACAAGAGGTGCACGATAATGGCACCCTTACATTAGCAACCATTGATGGGTCTGGCTACTCTTTTAAAGTGAATGGACATCGAGTACGTCTCTATCAAAAACCACTTATGAGGGAATCCTTTTGCCAACAATTATGGGAAGATTCCACAATACAAATTCTTGCTAAGGAGGGCAACCCTTCCACAGCACCAGTCCAGTGAAGAATTTATTTTCTTGAAACCTGTACATAAATTTGTCTTTCTGTTTCTTTCTATTTGATTAGATTTTCTTGGATAGTAGATTGTATTTTAGTTTTTTTCTATATTTTTCCTTTTTTGTTCCCTACAAGGAACAACACTCTTTTGTGTGTATTTTCCTTTGATGTTCTCTATAGGGAATAGAAATTTTTGTGTGTATTTCTCTTTTCTATTCCATACAAGGAACAACAATTTTTGTGTGTATTTTTCTTTGTTGTTCCCTACAGGGAATAGCTATTGTTCCCTCTAAGGAACAACAAATTTTTTGCAATAAGTTTACTTTGTTGTTCCCTACAGGGAACACCAATTTTAGCGTGTATTTCCCTTGTTTTTCCCTACAAGGAACAAATGTTTTTCCCTATAGGGAACAACAATTTTCGTATGTACTCCCCTTTCTATTCCCTATAGGGAACAACATCATTTTTTGTCTATTTTCTTTGTTGTTCCCTACAAGGAACAACACATTTTTTGTGGTTTTTCTTTGTTGTTAATTATAGGGAACAACTGGTGCTACCTATATGGAACAAAAAATTTTGTTTGGGTTTTTCTTTTGTTATACCCTTCAAGGAACATCACTTTGTGAATATTTTTTAGAACATCCTCTTTCTCTTCCTTGCATAATCATCCCTAGACCATCCCAGTTCACTCTTTATGATCCTCTTAATGGCATGAAAAGTACAATACATATTTAGGGACAACAAGTATGGAGTCTAGTGGAACAAGAAAATAACTTGAATACTATCATCTTTAACAAGATTTCTTTGTGATGATCGAAAAAGAAAAGGACACAATTATCTATATCACTTCACTGTCCTCATTTCCACTATAAATCAAACTATTTGACTATCTGTACCATGTTGGTTCCCCTTTTCCTGTATAACTCTCTTTGTGTATTATCAATAAGATTATGGGTATATTTCTTTCTATTGATATGTTCTAACTTCTTCCGCCATCCCTACTCTTAAGGAGTGCTGAGCCACCCTCTATGTATAAAATGGGGAGTCTAAAATAATAATAATAATAAAATTAATATATATATATATTAGATACATATAATTATATATATATATATATATATATATATATATAATATATATATATATATATATATATATATATATACTAACAGTTTTATGATTTTTTTCTATAGATGGAGGATAGGGGGTCTCATCACGAGCCAGCCTACCATGATCATGAGGTATGAGCGAAGTGGAATTCCCACTATGGCCACCACACCAGGGATATGATCCAATGGATGCATAAACAAACAAAGTCATTGGAAACAGGAGGTCTCATCACAAGCTGGCCTAAGCACTTTTGCTACTTCCTAGTGAATGGCAATGTGTTCACCTGGTTACCATACTAGCACATTGGTCTCTACTATGGACATTATAAGGCACTTCCCCAATTATACATAGAGGATGATGGTTCCCAAGGGTTAGAAAGCAACTCTGTTGAGGTTATGGATGCCTGCATGCAACAGAAGCTATACTGATGGTATTGAAGATTTATTTTAAATCAACAATTATTATAATACCCTCTTCTTATGTTTTTATCTTTTATTCAGAGAGATTATGTTCCTAAAATACCTTGAACCTTTATGCACGAGTAATTTTTTTTTTTTTATCAATCACAACAATTTAAGTGGAATAACGACAGTAAAGTATTATTTCCTACATACACTGTCCCTTTTTCTTTATCATATCACATCACGGTAGACTATCACTTATTCATAATTCTTGGTACATGCATTGATTTCACCACTTTAATATCCTTTATGATCCTTTCATTAATATGCGTACCTTGCCAATCCATCACCATTGTACTTCGCCACCAACACGTTATCCTTTCATTCATTTGGTCGTAGGCAACCTAATATTTCAAAGGGGGGCAGCGACCTCCAATGTAATTATGCACACGTTGTCATCTTTTCATTGGATTTTTCAAAATGATACGACATTCCATTATCACAGAGCATATGGCATTATAACATTCCTCAATAACGGTATTTGTACTTATAAAGTATCACCTGATAGAACCATTAAAACCATTTGTTGTTCCATCACTCGGCTCTATTCGTTGTTGTGCTATCTCCGCTACACTAATTGTTTGTAGAATTCAAACATCATTGGAGGAAGAATAGTGTGCCGAGAACCATTAACACTGGTTGTCTCTGATGAAGCCAGGGAAATTTTAGCTCGAGTCGGATGGATAACATACTTTATGAGATTTCAACCACCCAATGAGGAAATTTCCAATGAATTCTTATGAAATCTATAGAATGGACAATCGATGGTAAGAGGTAGAAAAATCACGGTATCAGATGTTGTGATAGCAGAAGTATCCGGGTTACCGGCAGAAGGACCAGTATGGGCTGGTAAGTAGTTGAAGTTGCATGACGCTATCGAGGCTTTCAGGAACGAAGGACATGAGATAATTAAGAAGGGAAAAGGCATTCAACCATCTTCTCTTGGAGAACCATGGGGAGAACTAGCACGAATCATCCAAAACTACATTACTTGTGATGGGCGTAAGGATGTGGTAAGGCCACGCCAACTCAAACTTTTAGCAGTTCTAAAACGAAAGTGCTCTATTAATTTACCTACATTGTTGAATTATTTATTGCATGACACTTTCGAGAGGCTAAGACAGTCCCAACATATAGAAATTGTAGCGAGCCATCATTGTTTGATCAGGTTAATAGTTAGCTATAACCTTGCCCAACAACAATCAACCTGGGATGATATAATAATAGCCCTCGAAGGAGGTATAGCCCTGCTAGCACCTAACCCTATGCCAAAAATAAACAGGACTGCCCTTTCAGTGAGCATACCTCACAAGCGCAGATGATCCATAAGGTTGAGGTCAAAATAGGGAGCGTCTGCAAATCCTCAAGGTAGCACTAGTCAACCTATAGAATTATCCAACCCAGTAAGTGAACAATACTTGCAGCTAGAGTTAGAAGGACACGATAACCCTGAGTTAGACCATGAGGTAGTAATAGGGCATTCTAGAGATGAATAGAGAAATGAATTGAGACTTCCCTCAACACCAAATATGATCCCCCAAGGCGATTTGTTGCATGATTTTTAATTGGCCCATGTCTTGGCCATCATGAATGTTTACATGCAGCCTGAAAGCCCACTCAATCTTAATTTAGGAGCAACCCAATCTCCTAAGAATCCTGGAAATACCATAATTCTATCTCCCTTAAAAGATGCAAGCTGTGAAGCGGAGACAGATGCAAAGGCCATTCGGGAAGTAGAGAACCAATCTGGTGACACACCTCTAGTAGAAACCATCCAATTAGGCCTAAGCACATAAAACATAGGCCAATAAGAAGAAGCCAAGATAGAAATAATTCAGAAAACCGATAACCAATCTGGAGACACGGTGTTAATAGAATAGAGCCAGGGTGAGGAACCACGCTCTTTAGAAGCAAAAACCATTAACGAGACTATCAGTAGAATAGTCCCTCCTCCGAATAAGTATAGAGCCAAATTGAAAAAGCTAAGGAAAGAACAGCAGAAGCTTTGCAAAACAGTCAGAAGGCTCAGAAGAAAAATAAAAGAAATATCAACGGGAAAGGTTCTGGACAAAACCCTGGAGACAGTAAACGTGACTATACAGATAGAATCATATGAAGGGAGGGCTAAAGGGACTCAAATTGAGCCCATGCCCACTCAACTAGTCATCATTCAAAAGGAACAACATGAAATTTTAGTAGATGTAGCTACTCAGACAGAGAATGTACCCTCTTATAGCATGGCTACTCAGACAATGGTTTGTACCTCCCATAATAAGGAAATTCAGAAAGAAAACATCCTTTCTCATAGTATAAGCACTCAGACAAGCTTACAAGCTAAAGATGTCATGACACACAATGACCCTATTATACTAAATCTTGAGGAAGAATTAGCACAAGCTCGGCTCACGTTAGAATGGATTGAGCGAGAAACCTTTTCCCAGCAGAGATATCAAGAGTTGCAAAGACAACTTCGAGAAATGAATGCAACAGAGAGTGAGACTTTTGACATATACAGAAAATCAAAATAGAAAATAGAGAGAATCAAGCTCAAACTAGATAGGGTCATAGGTCGAACAGATACCATCTTCTCATTATATATAGATGTCTTGGTATGCAGGTATCCTGCTACTAATTATGCCTTGTTTTTGTTAGAATGATACTTGTTGTTGAAAATTAAAGTTGTGAGAGCTGGAAAATCAATTGAATTAAAAAAAGTTGAAGATTTTATAAATTGTTGTAAACAGCATGGTGTAAAGGTTCAAAGGCTACTTTGTGAATTTTACCTACACAATTTTGTATTAGAGAATGTTAGATTCGGTCTTGTCAGTCCTCCGTCAGAGATCAAAACTCTTTTTGCATTTCATTTTTAGGTGACTCGCTCCATCCACTCAACTGCATTTCACTAGGGGCATGCCATAATCTGATGGAAGGATCTTGTCATTCATTACCCCTTACCCCTCATGCTTGACACCTACTCGCTTAGGTTTTTTCATCAATGTTTATTAAAGTCCATGACAGTCAATGTTTGATCTTTTAATGGACAAGAGTCATTTCAGTCACTAGGTCTAGGGATTAGTCAATTTGGTCTTCAACCATGTCCAATAAAGCCATGCGGGCCAGAGGGAGGCCTTTACAAAGTTGTGATTTAAAGATTTTCATCGTAATGTTGACAGATTACGACTGTTCTTCAAAACTCTGTTTTGAAGAAAAGTCAACAGTGTGTCATTTGTAATAATTTTCAAAAAGTTTCCAGTTGATCTCTTCAGGCACAGTCATGGTTTCCTTGGCCAAATGCCATGTCAGCTACCTCTGCAAAAAAGTGCCAAAAAGTTCATCATTTTAGTTAAAAATCCAAAAAGGAAAAGTGAAATACAAAGTTGAATTAAATCATGGAAAAAGTGTCAAAACAAAACATTACCAAAGTGGGTTTTGAAGAAACAAAAATCAAAACCATGACTCCAATGTCTTTATATAGAGTTTTCATAAGAATCAATGTCATTTTGCACACCAAGGTTAGAGAGAAGCATTTCAAAGTGATTGTGAGGGCTAGCGCATGTTTTTGGGCAAAGTTGGAGGTGTCTTGACATGCACGGCGCGTAGGCAGAGGGGTGCGGCGCATTGAGAGAGCGTGGCGCACTGGATATGTTGCGTGGCGCATACACATAGAGGCCCGATTTTTCTCCGAATTGCAACAAATTGCCTTTCAATCCCTTGAACTTGTGAGGTAGGGTCGACATCTCGATTGCTCACCCATTTTTGTGTTAGTATGATGATGGTTTATGGCCGCTTCTGCTTGCAATAAAAACTCTTAAACCCTACCACTTAAAGTCACCAAAACCATTGTTGTTAGGGTTGTGAATTCGTTGTGTTGATGCCAAGGTTCCTCCTCCCTTTCATCTTTCCTTTCTTTCCATCGTTCCCTTCTCCCCTATTCCATTTTTCCCATTTTTCCCTACCCTAAAACGTTACTAAACTCCTATTCCCTATCCCCTCCACTCATTTGTCAAATGTAAAACCCCAAAATCCTACCTTATATTAATTCCCAAACCCTCCTACATGTCCTTAAACAACATTTCTCCCCATAATCCCTAACCCCTTCATATTATTCCCCTTCCTAATAGTCCCTTTTGCATTGTTCCCCTTGGTGGCAGAATTCAATTATCTTGCATAACAACACAGAGTTTCATACATCATTAAAGGGCAGTCCAAGCACAATCCATATACAACAACATCTTTTCTTCAAGGAATTTGGTACAACAGTCATCGCATCTGAGCATTCATTGGATTATGAAATGGAAACCCAAAGTGACTCATCCTCAGAAGAACAGGCTCCTCAGAGACCTCATAAAAGTGGCATACATGTTAGGGAAGAACCAACCACCCTTACAGAATTACAGGCCTGCCCTCTTGCTATGTCATGTTTCCAGAATCTGTCATGCTTTGAGTTTTGTCAAAAGGTGGCTAGTGTTCGATTTCATCATGAGTTGGCTCATCTTTTTGTGCTTCACTTACATGGAGATCATGCTATCTTAGTCGGTGTCACCTTCACACTTACACCTGAATCGGTCTCATTAGCAACTGGCATACTGAACGTTAGAGAACCATGGCACAAGAAACAGAAGATTGATCGGCAGCATTATGAGCCATACATTAAAGCCAGTTTCTTTAGGCAGCTCAAGAGAGTCTTTCCATTCTGATATCTGAAAGATGAATATGCTCCACTAATGAAGTTAATCATGAAATATTTCAGCTGTGAGGGGAGGTTCTCTCGTTTATATGCTTATCACATCAGGTTTCTCATGCATTTTACCAGGGTATGGATGATGAACATCCCATATTTCATTTGCAGGAACATAGAGACGATGAACACCTTCATGTAGCACAAAAACCCTCAGCAGCAACTTAACAATGTTTATCATTTTTATCTTATTAAGATTTTGGTGGTTCATTAGATGGGATTACAGGGCATTACTTGGGATGATTTCATCTCCCGTGACCTCTTCAACACTTCACAAGGATTATTAGAGGTTGAACATGAGATAGGTGGTCCTTCTCATCAGTATGAGTGCCATGAGACTGCTAGTGTGCCGGTATTCATCACATATATGAGAGGCGTTAGACATTTGTTCACAGTAGCAAAGTGAGTGTTATCTCCACCCGGGGTGGAAGGGGTGTCGCTTCCGACATCGGCAACACAGGTACAGGACAGGGGCAAAGAGCCCATGCATGACAAGGGGCCATCAGGTGAACGAGAGGTCGACTTCATTCTCATTCATGATGATGATACAGATGTGGTGAGTGCCAAACTTAGAAGGATCATCCAGGAGTAGCAAACAAAGATCCAAGCCTTATCTCTCAATTTGGAGAGGGCTAAGTGGATTATTAGGTACTTGGAGCAGAGGAATAAATAGTTTGAAGACTAGCAGGAGATCATGGAGCTACAAAACATCCGTGAGAATTACCGATCTGCCGAACAGAGGAGGATTGAGCTCACTCCATTAGAGCAAGAGATTAATAATGACTGAGAGTCTTAGCTCGAGTGGATCAACATCCACCTTGAGAGACTGCTAGAAAAGGCCGACAAGGACAAAACATTATTAAGGCATATGGTTTATCACTACAGGGCACGTAACATGAGTTCTAAGGCTCGAATAAGGAATTTGAAGGCGAAATTGAGGAAAGAAACAAAAAGACAAAAGAGGTAAAAAGAGCAAGATCAGCTCTGAATCTTGGCAGAAGCCTCTTTGGCCTAGCATGGCACTTCATAGAGAATCTCCAGCCCAAATTTAAAAAAAATTGGGGCATTTTTGGTCTTTGACAAATTTTGGTACAAAAATAGGGTTTTTCTCCCTCTGCGCCACACCACGTGGTGCGCAATTATGCTAGGGAGTTCTAAGTGGAAAAAAAATTATATTTTTGGATTCGACATGAAAAATCATGACTTTTTGTGCATGGCCAAGAAGTTTGGGCAGGTTTTGAGTCCTTAGGAGGTCAAAAACACTCAAAAAATGACCTCTTTGCCCCTATTTTGACACACAAGAAGAAGTCTTGGGAGATTGACGTTTTGGAGGGGAAAATGAGCACCAAATTCAGAAATTCCACTTGGGTTGGAAAGTAGACGGGTAGGGATTTCTAACAAGCACACGTGAGAACAATGTGGACTTCAGAAATTACCTCAAAACCACCTCAAAAGTGGCGCGATGCATAAAGTTTTGGGCGCAGTGCACAGAGACCCAAAGGCCAAAATCACTTCCGCTCCGCGAAATTTCGATTTGCGATTTTCTCCAGGTGGTCCCGTTCATTTACAATAATTTTTTCCAAGCACCTAAGGAAAAGTTTAAAAATCATTTTCACTAAATTTTGGCTTCTATCCAAATGGCAAAAGGAAGGCGAGCAGTCACCCAAAAAATCTACGCTACAGTTTTGTCATTTTTGTAACACTGCACCTGTCACTAATGGTTGGCTTTTCATTTCCAGATTGTAATGACTTAAAAAACTCCTCAACTTTGGGTCACTCCATTTCCTGATGGAAAAGTCTATTTATTTTATGAACAACCATTTGCAAAAGGTTGGAATTTCTGGGAGCAGTGTGGAGGAAAAACCCAACACTTGCATTGTACAGTTTTGGCATAGATTTTAATGAAATGATATAGCTCTGATTCAGGAGACTCATGTGATGTGAGTTTAGAAATTTGTTTCTTCTTTCTGTTTCATATGTAACTTGTAATGTTTTGCAGTTCATTCATATTTCATTTCCAGTTGAATGTTTTTTAAGTATGAGAGGCAGAATCCAATTAGTTGCTCTGCCTTGGGAAAGCATTCATGTTCCGTGTTCCTCTTCTATCTGAAAAGGATTCATCCCTATGCTCTTTTCAGCTTCTCATATAGTCTTTCCACTCCATATTATTCAAATTTGATTGCTAAACTTACTACCTATCATGCCTCAAGAAACAATCTGTGTCTTCTCAGCTCATGCTGTCCTTTGTCCCCATACATCCCAGAAAACTCAGTGATTCAAAAAATTGCCTCTTGTTCCATATCTATTTACTAGCCTAAAATCAGTATTCATTTTAAGTCATCTCAAACCATATTGTTTATTCTTCACTGAGCGTGACTCGAAGAGAGCCCTCTCCTGTTCTGGTAGGGCTAGTTACCAGACTGAGCGTGGTTTGTGGTTACCCTAAAATTTGTTTTCTTTCAGCGTAAGGCAGATTTAGGTGCTAACATAGTGGCGACTCCACTCGGGAAGTGAAATTACACCCCTTACTTCTAATAATTCTAAGCTTCCGGATGATAAGTTTAGGATTTGATAGGCTGAGTGAGTTGTTCGTGTCCTTTTGATTTTTTTTAATAGCATGCTGGCTTCTAGAAGATATACCAGAGCTAATCTAGATCCAAATCCTCCTCACATCTACGAAAATCCTAATTTGATTCCAAGACTTCGTCGTCAAGAGAGCTCTATATCTCCCATGTTCAAATCCCATTCATGTCCTGACATTTTTGAGTATTTGGAAGAGCTAGATTTTGATGAGCAGTTTGAAATATCATTGTTCGAGACCAAATCTAAAAGGGCGGTTGACTCTACTATCCCCAATCCACAGTTTCTTTTAGACTTATAAACTGAAAGGGCTAACTGGTCAATTGATAATTATATTGTGACACAGCTTCAAACTCCAATTGTTAATCCCCTACAAACTGCACACACTCCTCCAACACCTCCAAGACCAAACCTACCAAGAGTGCTCGCTGCTCGTTTTGCACCCCTTGCGCTGCCTCAAGTTTTAGATGATATTCCCACAGATTATCAAAGCAAAATCCCGTTGTTTGATGGCACTCCTAATAGCATTACCGCTCAACAACATGTGGACAGAATGGAAGATTTCTGTGACCTTCACGAGATCGATGCAGAGAATGTGGCAATGAGACTCTTTGTACAGACATTTGCAGGTGAAGTGAGGAAATGGTTCAGAGATTTTCCGGCTGCACGTATCGCTACCTTGGCCGACCTGCAAAGACAATTTTTAGGCCAGTGGGAAGTGAAAAATAATCCTCTCCAAATTCTAGTTGAATATGAGAAAATCAAACGAAACACTGGTGAGTCGGTCCAAGACTACTGCATGATTCAATTCTGTTTATAATGAAATTCCCGATCATCTAAGGCCACGTGTGGGGCTAGCCATGGTGAAGTTTCTAGATGGTTTTGATGCTGAAATGGCTTATCTATTAAGAGAGAGAGAATCGGCCACAATGGAAGACATGCAGAAGATCGCGGTCAGCGTTGAAGCAAATCTGCTGGCCAAGAGGGCTAGAGCAAAGGTAGAAAAGAAGGTCATCGTAAAAGAAGAATCTTCCTTGGTAGATCAATTACTCCGGAAGGTAGAGCAGATGCTTGAAAGGGTGAAACTTGACAAACCTGAGCCACAAGTTAGAAATCCTAACTTCCGTGGCCAGCAACAGCTACAATATAGAATAAGGCAGAGAGATCAGTGAGCCCAAGATCAGACAGTAGAGCAGCTAGTACAACCACCTTTGCAGCAAAATTTTGTGCATGGACCAGAGTCAGATGAGGACGGGAATATAATAGGTGAAGAAAACCACTTCTTTACTCCTGATGATTTGCTTATTTATATTACTGAGGATGAGGAGTATGTAGAAAGTTCGGCTGCACACAAAGATGCAGATTTCATTCTAGCAAATGACACCGTTTTGTAGCAAGAATTGGATGAGTACCAAAGAGGCTATATGAATGCTCTATCCACCCAGCAGCAGTGATATTCACTTAGAAACAGAGACATGCCGGTTAAACCAATTTAGAAGAGGAAGGATGTTGAGACATCAAAGAATGATTCATCAGTTGCACAAAGGAAAGGAAAGGAGGTGGTTGATCCTGATAGTAGCAAATCACCATCAACAGAAAAATCAAATCAGCCAATTGCATCGAAAGAAAAGGAAAAGAAAGAAATCCCAGTCAAAGAGGTAGAAAATATTTCCGCTTTTAATTTAGAGAATGAAATTTCTAAATTGAAGGTATCCATTCCTTTGACTGAAATAATGAGGAACAACAGTTATAGAGGGAAAGTGTCTAAAATTTTGAATTTTGACCCAATGTTTGATATGGTGAATGTCGAAGATGATCAACCCGAAATGATTTTTGGGCCAGCATCGAATGGTGAGTCTCCAGATAATGATGTGCCACCTTTTTATATCAATTTATGATTGCATGATTTTGTGTTACATAATTCCATGTTCGATTCCGGAGCTTCTCACAATCTCATGCCCTAGGCTATCATGGATAAGCTAGGTTTGGATGTCACCCGACAATACCATGATCTCTATTCATTTGATTCCAGCAGAGTAAGATGTATCAAGCTCATCAAAGACTTGGTTGTGAGTCTGGATCAAATCCCAATGAAGAATGTTTTGATGGATATTGTTGTAGCAGATATTCCTCCCAGGTTTGGCATGCTTCTTTCCAGGCTTTGAGTAGCGAAATTGAAAGGGACACTACAACTAGATTTCTCCTATGCAACGATTCTGGTGTTTGGCCAAATGAGGAAACTGTATTGGGAACAAAAAATGAAATACATGATTACAAGCAAGGAGAAACCAATAAATCATCCGATTAATTGTGTACATACAGATTTAGAGTCTTTTGTTTTGTATTCTGATAGTTTCAATGATATCGATAGTCAGTTAGTAGAAGCAGAAAATATTCTGGAAATAGTAGAAAATTCAGAGGAGTTTTAAAGAAAGAAGGACAAGAACAACAGAGCACCGTTGAGTGATCAGCTGAAAGTAATGGACAGCAAGCAGACAAAGCACAACAAACAGATTTTCAGCACTTGCAAGAAGAGGAAGAAGGTTTGTGGACCATGGATGTTGATGGAGCAGTGGGAAATGATGGCACTAGAATTGGTATTTGGGTACACAGTCCTTTCTCCGCCTCGAACAAAGTGACTAGTAACGTGTGGGTATGCTCTTACAAATTAGCTTTTGATTGTTCAAACAATGAAGCTGAGTATGAAGCTCTGATTGTTGGCCTAAAAATTCTAAGAAATTTGAATGCTAAGAGGATTGCAGTATATGGCGACTCCGAATTGGTGATTAAGCAGGTCAAAGGCGAATATCAGGAAAATCATCCTGGGATGCGGGCTTACCAAAATGCAATTCTAGACATCCTAAAATTATTTTTAGAATATACCTTGACATGTGTGCCTCGTGTGCAAAATAACATTGTTGATGCTCTTGCTAAGGCAGCAAGTAGTTTGAAGATCCCAATGAACTCCAGTAATAAATTCGAAATCCATGTCAAGCATCATCCGAATGTCCTGGATAATCAAATATATTGGCAAGTTTTCCAAGATGATGAGGAGATTGATGAGTTTCTGCAAAACAAAGGTAAGTTCAAAGAAACTTCAATTGATGTAGAAAATGATGATGGTAAAGATAATGGTAAAGATGATGTGCAAATCAATCAAATGGACGTGTTGCAGCTAAAGAATAACATTATTCCTAAAGGCTTGATACCTTTAGAAGAACTCTTTGATCAAGATGATGTAGCCTGCAAACCAACATTGTAGCCAACAGAGAAGGGTGTGGAAGAGGTCAATGTCGAAACAGCTGCTAATCCTAAAATGGTAAAACTGTCTAAAGCATTGCCACATGGGATAAAGGCCCAATATATTAGTTTGTTGTCTTCATTTTCCGATGTGTTTGCTTGGGACTATTCTGACTTGAAGACATATGATACCAATATAATTCAGCACACTATACCTATTAAGCCCAATCAGAAACCTTTCAGACAAAAGTTGAGAAAGCTAAATCCAAAGCTGCTGCCATCAATTGAAAAGGAGATAAATAGGTTGTACAAATCAGGAATCATTGTTCCCATCAGATTTTTGGATTGGATCTCTAATTTGGTTCCCGTACGAAAGAAGACAGGTGAGATTCGCTTGTGTATTGATTTTAGAAATATCAATAAAGTTTCGTTGAAAGATAACTATCCACGGCCTAAAATGGATCATATACTTCAGCGAGTAATGGGAACATCTCGTATGTCACTACTCGATGATTATTCTAGATATAACCAGGTTTCTATCCATGAAGATGACCGAGACAAGACAGTGTTCACCACTCCGTGGGGAACTTTTCATTACGCTAAAATGCCTTTTGGTTTGAAGAACGCGGGTGTCACATTTCAGCATGCAATGGACTTGGCTTTCGCAAATGAGAAGGATGTCTTTTTGGTTATGTACCTGGATGATCTGACGGTGTTTTCCAAATTTGACGAAGAACACATGTACCATTTGAAAACTGTCTCTCAAAAGTGCGGAAAATATGGCATGTCGCTGAATCTGAAAAAGAGCTTGTTCGCCATGGAGGAAGGCAAACTACTCGGGCACATTATCTCAAAAGATGGGATTCGTATTGACGCAGCACGTGTACAAGCAATTCAACAAATTGATCTACCCCGGAATAAGAAAGAGATTCAATCTTTCAATGGTAAAATGAATTTTCTATGCCGCTTTGTACCTAATCTTGCTGAACACCTAAGAGAGATTACAAACATGCTTAAGAAAGACAGCCAAGTGAAATGGATGGAGGAGGCTGTAAAATCTTTCAATTTAGTCAAATTGGCTCTTTCTTCAGCTCCATTTCTAGTCAGCCCGGACTACACTTAGGATTTTATATTGTTTTCAGTTGCTTCGGAGCATATTATGGCAGTTGTGTTATTGCAGAAAAGAAATGATCACGAAAGACCAATTTCTTTCTTCAGCTGAGCCATAAGAGATGTAGCCTTAAAATACAACATCATTGAGAAGCAATCCCTTGCACTTGTGAAAGCATTGAAAGATTTTCGGGTATATATTCTGCATTCTCGTATTTTGGCTTATGTTCCTAACGTTGTTGTCAAAGATGTTTTAGTGCAGACAGATCCGGAAGGAAGGCGAGGCAAGTGGATTGCAGCTTTGTTGGAGTATGATGTGGAAATAAAGCGCACAAAGCTTGTTAAAGGACAGGGATTGGCAAAGTTAATGGCCGAATCAAACTTGCATGCCTTAGACATAAATCTGATCGCTGCTATGTCCGATGAGAATGAGGAAGGTTCATCAATTCAGGTATCTGAAATGTTTTCTCTTTCTCCGTGGTATTCAGATATCATATATGTGCTTAAAAATTTGTCACCACCACCCGACATGACTAGAAACAAAGCTATAACTCTCAAATTGAAGGCTGCCAAGTTTTGCATTCTAAATTTTGCACTTTATTGGAAAGATCCCGGTGGCGTTCTGTTGAATTGTTTGGTGGAAAAAGAAGCAAACCAGGTCATGGATGATTTCCACGAGGGAGACTATGGTGGTCACCTTTTTTGGAAAACAACAACAAATAAAGTCCTGAGGGCAGGATACTATTGGTCGACATTGTTTGCTGATGTATATAAGGTTGTTAAGAGCTGTCATAAATGTCAGATTTTTGAAGGAAGGCAGAAATTACAGCCTTTGCCACTTAAGCCCATTGAGGTGAGTGCCCCTTTTCAATAATGGGGGTTAGATTTCATTGGTGAAATTCATCCCGCTTCTTTTGGTCAGCATAGATGGATCCTCACAGCGACAGATTATTTCACGAAATGGATCAAAGCAATTCTCACCGGACAAGCTACATATGCGGTAATTATTTCATTCCTTGAAAATAACGTCCTGTCTCGCTTTGGTTGCCTGAGTAAGTTAATCACTGATAATGCAGCAACTTTCAAATCAAAAAGGATGGTAGAGTTTTGTCATAAATATCACATCATTTTGGGTCACTCAACTGCCTATCATCCGCAAGGCAATGGATTGGCGGAGTCTTCTAATAAATAGTTGGTCAACATCACTAAGAAGCTACTGGAAATAAACAAGAAGAGTTGGCATAAGAGGTTGGTCAATGCACTTTGGGCAGATCGGGGCAGTCAAAAGAAATCCATTGGTATGTCCCTTTTTGAGCTTGTTTAAGGAGTTCGTACAGTGTTTCTTACCTCTCTCGCAACCCCGGTAGTCAAACTTCTTCAGGAGGCCGGTAGTGAAGATGATCCTATGCAGAGAAGATTGAATCAAATGGTCCATTCACAACAAACCAGAGAAGAAGTTTTCCAAAACACGTCCAAGTTGCGGGAGAAGATTAAGAAAATTTATGACAGAAAAGCAAAGGCGGACAAATTTCAATTGGATGATGTGGTGCTAAAGTGGGATGCAAGGAATGAGGAAAAGGGTAAGCACGGTAAGTTCGAGAATCTCTGGAAAGGTCCCTTCAAGATTGTAGCATATCGGGGTCAGAATTCCTTTCTTCTGAAGGGAATGAATGGGGAAGATTGTCCATGAGGGCCGATCAATGGTCGGCTACTCAAGCGGTACCATTTCTGAGTTGTTGACGCTGCTTCCACTGTCACTGTAAATACCATTTTATTTCAGTTTGGTTAGAGTTTTTCAAGTCAGTCTTCAAGTCATGTCAAGATCAAATTTGAGTCAGTTTTTTGGTCATTTTGGTTTCATAAATGAAGCAAAATCTTGTTTTTTTTTTATCGAAATAATGAATTCATAGCCCAATGGATGAAGGCACTGTCTAGCGCTTCTAGAGATCTATTGTTCTTGGCACCTCCAAGGAGCTACCATCCCCCATTGGAGCCAATGTTAGAGTCGATCTTGTCAGGCCTCCGTCAAAGATCAAAACTATTTCTGCATTTCATTTTTAGGTGTCTCGCTCCATCCACTCAGCTGCATTTCACTAGGGGCATGACATAATCTAACGGAAGGGTCTTCTCAGTCATTACCCCTTACCCCTCATGCCTGGCACCTGCTGGCTTAGGTATTTTCATCAATGTTTATTAAAGTCCATGACAGTCAATGTTTGATCTTTTAATGGAAAAGAGTCATTTTAGTCATTAGGTCTAGGGATTAGTAAATTTGGTCTTCAACCATGTCCAATAAAGCCATGCAGGCTAGAGGGAGGCCCTTACAAAGTTGTGATTTAAAGATTTTCATCGTTATGTTGACATATTACGACTATTCTTCAAAACTCTGTTTTGAAGAAACATCAACAGTGTGTCATTTGTAATAATTTTCAAAAAGTTTCCAGTTGATCTCTTCAGGCGCAGTCATGGTTTCCTTGGCCAAATGCCATGTCAGCTACCTCTGCAAAAAAGTGCCAAAAATTTCATCATTTTAGTTAAAAATCCAAAAAGGAAAAGTGAAATACAGAGTTGAATTAAATCATGGAAAAAGTGCTAAAACAAAACATTACCAAAGTGGGTTTTGAAGAAACAAAAATAAAAACCATGACTCCAATGTCTTTATATAGAGTTTTCATAAGAATCAATGTCATTTTGCACACCAAGGTTAGAAAGAAGCATTTCAAAGTGATTGTGAGGGCTAGCGCGTGTTTTTGGGCAAAGTTGGAGGTGTCTTGATAGGTGCGGCACACAGGCAGAGGGGCGTGGTGCACTGAGGGAGAGCGGCGCACTGGGCGCGACCACACAGTGTTAAAAAACACGGGCGTGGCGCACACAAACGGCGTGGCGCACTGGGTATGCTACGCGGCACATACACATAGAGGCCCGATTTTGCTCCAAATTGCAACAAATTGCCTTTCAATCCCTTGAACTTGCCAGGTAGGGTCGACATCTCGGTCGCTCATCCATTTTTGTGTTAGTATGATGATTGTTTATGGCCGCTTATGGTTGCAATAAAAACTCTTGAACCCTACCACTTAAAGTCATCAAAACCATTGTTGTTAGGGTTGCGAATTCGTTGTGTTGATGCCAAGGTTCCTCCTCCCTTTCATCTTTCCCTTCTTTCCATCGTTCCCTTCTCCCCTATTCCATTTTTCCCATTTTTTTCTACCCTAAAACATTACTAAACTCCTATTACCTATCCCCTCCACTCATTTGTCAAATGTAAAACCCCAAAATCCTACCTTATATAAATTCCCAAACCCTCCTACATGTCCCTAAACAAAATTTATCCCTATAATCCCTAACCCCTTCATATTGTTCCCCTTCCTAACAGTCCCTTTTGCATTGTTCCCCTTGGTAGCAAAATTCAATTATCTTGCATAACAACATAGAGTTTCATACATCATTAAAGGGAAATCCAAGCACAGTCCATATACAACAGCATCTTTTCTTCAAGGAATTTGGTACAACAGTCATGGCATATGAGCATTCATCGGATTATGAAATGGAAACCCAAAGTGACTCATCCTCGGAAGAACAGGCTCCCTGGAGACCTCATAAAAGTGGCAGACATGTTAGGGAAGAACCAACCACCCTTACATAATTGTAGGCCTGCCCTCTTGCTATGTCATGTTTCCAGCATCTGTCATGCTTTTAGTTTTGTCAAAAGGTGGCTAGTGTTCGATTTCATCATGAGTTGGCTCATCTTTTTGTGTTTCACTTACATGGAGATCACGCTATCTTAGCCAGTGTCACCTTCACACTTACACCTGAATCCACCAGCATACCTAACGTTGGAGAATGATGGCACAAGAAACAAAAGATTGATCGATAGCATTATGAGCCATAAATTAAAGTCGGTTTCTTGAGGAAGCTCAAAAGAGTCTTTCCATTCTGATATCTGAAAGATGAATATGCTCCACTAATGAAGTTAATCATGAAATATTTCAGCTGTGAGGGGAGTTTCTCTCGTTTATATGATTATCACATCAGGTTGCTCATGCATTTTACCAGGGGACGTATGATGAACATCCCATATTTCATTTGCAGGAACATAGAGAGGATGAACACCTTCATGCAGCACAAAACCCCTCAGCAGCAACTTAACAGTGTTTATCATTTTTATCTTATTAAGATTTTGGTGGTTCATCAACTAGGATTACAGGGCATTACTTGGGATGATTTCATCTCCCGTGACCTCTTCAACACTTCACAGGGATTATCAAAGGTTGAACATGAGATAGGTGGTCCTTCTCATCAGTATGAGTGCCATGAGGCCGCTAGTGTGCCGGTATTCATCACATATCAGAGAGGCGTTAGACATTTGTTCGCAGCAGCAAAGCAAGTGTTATCACCATCCGGGGTGGAAGGGGCCTCGCTTTCGACATCGACAACACAGGTACAGGACAAGGGCAAGGAGCCCATGCATGACAAGGGGCCATCAGGTGAACGAGAGGCCGACTTCATTCTCATTCATGATGATGATACAGATGTGGAGAGTGCCAAACTTAGAAGGATCATCCAGGAGCAGCAAACAGAGATCCAAGCCTTGTCTCTCAATTTGGAGAGGGCTAAGTGGATTATCAGGTACTTGGAGTAGAGGAATAAATAGCTCGAAGACCAACAGGAGATCATGGAGCTGCAAAACATCTGCGAGAATTTCCGATCTACCCAATAGAGGAGGATTGAGCTCACTCCATTAGAGCAAGAGATTAATAATGACCGATAGTCTTGGCTCGAGCGGATCAACATACACCTTGAGAGATTGCTAGAAAAGGCCGACAAGGACAAAACATTATTGAGACATATGTTTTATCACTACAGGGCACGTAACATGAGTTCCAAGGCTCGGATAAGGAATTTGAAGGCAAAATTGAGGAAAGCAACAAAAATACAAAAGAGGCAAAAATAGCAAGATCAACTCTGAATCTTGGCTAAATCCTCTTTGGCCTAGTATGGAACTTCATAGAGAAGATCCAGCCCAAATTTCAAAAAATTTGGGGCATTTTTGGTCTTTTGACAAATTTTGGTACAAAAACAGGGTTTTCCTCCCTCTGCGTCGTGGCGCGCGCTAATGCTAGGGAGCTCTAAATGGCAAAAAAATTATATTTTTGGATTCGGCATGAAAAATCATGACTGCTGGTGCATGGCCAAGAAGTTTGGGCAAGTTTTGAGTCCTCAGGAGGTAAAAAAACACTCAAAAAATGACCTCTCTGACCCTATTTTGACACACAGGAAGCAGTCTTGGGAGATTGAAGTTTTGGAGGGGCAAATGAGCACCAAATTCAGAAATTCCACTTTGGTGGGAAAATATACGGGTAGGGATTTCTAACAAGCACACTTGGGGACAATTTGGACTTCAGAAAGTACCTCAAAACCACCTCCGAAGTGGTGCGGTGCATACAGTTTTGGGCGCGGCGCACAGAGACCCAAAGGCCAAAATCACTTCCGCTCCACGAAATTTCGATTCGCAATTTTCTTCAAGTGGGCCCGTGCATTTACAATACATTTTTCCTGGCACCTAAGGAAAAGTTTAAAAAGCATTTTCACTAAAGGTTGGCTTCTATCCAAGTGGCAAAAGGAAAGCGAGTAGTCACCCAAAAAATCTGTGCTACAACTTTGTCATTTTTGTAACGCTGCACCTGTCACTAATGGTTGGCTTTTCATTTCCAATTTGTAATGATTAAAAAAAAATCCCTAAATTTGGGTCGTTCCATTTCCTGATGGCAAAGTCTATTTATTGTATGAACAACCATTTGCAAAAGGTTGGAATTTCTGGGAGCAGTGTGGAGGAAAAACCCAACACTTGCATTGTATAGTTTTGGTAGAGATTTTAATGAAATGATATAGCTATGATTCAAGAGACTCATGTGGTGTGAGCTTAGAAATTTGTTTCTTCTTTTTGTTTCATATGTAACTTGTAATGTTTTGCAGTTCATTCATATTTCATTTCCAGTTGAATGCTTTTTAAGTATGAGAGGCAGAATCCAGTTAGTTTCTCTGCCTTGGGAAAGCATTCATGTTCCGTGTTCCTCTTCTGTCTGAAAAGGATTCATCACCTATGCCCTTTTCAACTTCTCATACAGTATTTCCACTCCATATTATTCAAATTTGATTGCTAAACTTACTACCTATCATGCCTCAAGAAACAATCTGTGTCTTTGATTTAATTTCTCAGCTCATGCTGTTCTTTGTCCCCATACATCCCAGAAAACTCAGTCATTCAAAAAATTGCCTCTTGTTCCATTTCTATTTACTAGCCTAAAATCAATATTCATTTTAAGTCACCTCAGACCATATTGTTTATTCTTCACTGAGCGTGACTCGGAGAGAGCCCTCTCCTGTTCTGGTAGGGCTAGCTACCAGATTAAGCGTGGTTTGTGGTTAACCTGAATTTTGTCTTCTTTCAGCCTAAGGTAGATTTAGGCGCTAACAGAGAACAAGGTGGAAAATAACTCTGACCCTTTTGTGGGAGATGTTTAATTTTCTAGGCCTTTATCTCGTTTGCAGTCAATCAACTTAAATGGTTTAAGGCTCATAACGCATTGCAAAGGCAAGAGCATGGATTGGATCTTTGGGTAAGAAGTGAACCCAAGCACCCTCTGCAAATGCTTGCTAACCATAAGAGTTTGATGACAAGGGAAGGGGTGATTAAAATTTTAGGGCCTATTCATAAGGAGATTGTATAGAATGGAGTATCATATTTTCAATCCATCCAAGAAAGTTCTATGGCTGCATCCAAGCTCAAGTGGACAATCTCCACTAGTAGTGTGTAGGATAGGGATCCATTTAATTACAAAAAATTTAAAGAAGCTACATCCCATTTTGTCACCTATATCAACCTCATTTTGAGAGAGGGACCTTATTGGTTAGGGTGTCGGTTTCGTAGCCCCATCATTTGGTATCCTCCTGAAGGTTATAGGGTTATCTACGAATTGCCTGAAGGAAAGGAAGGGCCCATCTTTGCACTCCTAGCTCAACATCATGGTTTCAAACCAATTTTTGATGCTCCTTCTCCAACTTACTCTTTATCTACACTCAATCATAATTACTTACTTTTCATGAGGATATGAAACAGAATAAGAAGGGGAGTATGTTGAGTGGCGAAATGGGTATGTATTTACTATTAATTTCATTGCCTTTTTCCTTGATTCTTATTGTTTTCATATCTTAATGTACTAATATATAGAGGAATTATGGTAGAAATAGATGAATTATTTGCAGTTACGATTTAGCTAACTTTTACCTTTCTTTATGCGGGAAAGTGACAAAAGGAACAATTGTTGTTCCCTGACATCAGAACAGCAAAATCTGACAAACAAAGGAAGGAACGTGTCGGTTGCAGAAAAGGCTAAGGGCGAATCAGAGGGATCAATGCGAAATAGGAAAGGTGTCTGAAGTTAGCAATCAGTTGCAAATCAGGGATCGCATTTAACATTTACCCTTTACCCATTTTTTATTATAAAAGAAAGCGATTGTAGGAAGAAAGGGGAGGAATCTATATTATTTTTCAAGTTGTAAATTTAATTACAGACTTGCACTATTGAGAGTGTGATTATATTGTAATGCTACTTAAGTTCGATGATTAATATATAATTGAAGTTGTTGTTCCCTCGCATTCTCTAAAGTAGCTTAGCAGTGTTCGTTGGCAGCTAAGGGCCCGACCTCTGGTGGATTTAATTTCTTTCTTGTGTTATATTTTTTATTCTCATAAAGTTTGATTGGTTTGATAATTTTCTTGTTTCTGTGAGTTTACCTTATTCATCGTTTATAGTTTCATGTATTGCAATAGTATATGTTCTTTATATGCTTTACAGTGTTGTCATTTGATTTGAGTTATGTTTATTACAGAGTAAATTACTTAGACAGTGAATCACATTAATTTTATCAGCAGTAAGAGTTTGATTATCGCTATTGGACTCTCAAAATTGATATCATTTCTAGTTTGATTACTTTATAGAGATTGAATACAATTTATATTGAATCAGCTAAGAAGAGGTGAGTTATTGTTACTGTTCTCTTGGTTGATGTTGTTGTTATTTGAATTGTTGTGGGATTTGATTTCAATAAAGGATTGAGTTTTGATATTTCCTTTAATAATTACAATTTGAGTTTATTAGATGCATCCATTTACTCTTGTGTCAAATATCTATACTACAATTTAGGAAGCATTACTCTCTAAATTTATAGCATCCACATATTGTTTACGCTCTTGAAATAAGAGGACTTCCCTAGGTTGATGATTAATGTGGGATAATTAGGAGTTTTAAAAGGCACCTTTCATCAGCCAATAGTTATAAAGCTCCATGAGCAGTATTTGTTTTTAGCGGTCTTGTTGGGTATGGATGTCATTGAACACTGAGGATGGTGTTCCCCCAAGGGGGAGGGTTTTGTCACAGCACTGGCTAAAAATTCATGTAAAATATATATATAAGGCCACCATCATGGGACACGTATTCCAATTTGAATGGTGGGAAAAACATCCTATTGGGTATTCATTCTGTTGATTATAGATAAGGAAATGGCTAAGGCTTAGGAAAGGCAAAGTGGAATTTATTGGCACATTTATTTATGAAAATAATGGAAATTAGGAGAAAAGGAAGGTGAAAGGTCACAGGTTTCATGTGAGGAGGAAATGAAGGAAAATAATGGAAAATGAAGAAAATAGAGGCCTCATTGATAAAAAGTCTTATGAGGATCAGTGGGCAGGCTTGGTCAATTCAGTTTTGGTGGAGCTCTCTTCTATTCTCTCTCTCTCACCACTAGACATAGATTTATCTTGGAGCACTCTTGGAGAGTGTGGCATACTTGGGTTTCTGGAGCAAGAAGGCAAAGGAAAAGCAAGAAAGTGCAAGAGGACATCGGGATTAGTAGCTACAACGGGTTTTTCTTGTAGGTACTAAGTTGCAAGTATGTTTTCCTCACTAGGTTTGGCATGCATGGCACATGCATGTGGTTTCTTGGTCATGATCTATCACTCGCATGGAAGATTTCCTAGATTGATAGTGGATTTTCCTAGCCTTTCCATTTCTTAGATAGCCATGGAGATTGTGGGTTTATTTTCCTTATTTGTTTTGGTTGGTTCTCACGTTTCCTTAGCTTGGGTTGAGTTACTAGTAACTGGAATCCCTAGTTGGAAAGACGCTTTGGAAGCCCTGTAACATCTTGGGTTGAGTTACTAGTCCTGGAATCCTTGGTTCGACAAACACTCTGGAAGCCCTTGGTGGGTTGAGTTACTAGTACTGGAAGCCCTAGTTGGACAAACTCTCTAGAAGCCCGATGGTAGTTATGGGTTGAGTTACTAGTCCTAGAAGCATTTGTTGGACCAAACTCTCTGGAATCCATGGAAGGCTTGGATGATAACCAATCTGATGATGGTTTTGTTATGTCCAACCATGAGGTGGAATCATTTTTTGATGGGTTGAGGGGGGTGGCCTCTGGAAGCCTTGAATGGTTTTGGATTGATGTGTTCTATGAGATACCACATTCATGCTTGGAATATGGCACGGGGTTGAATGGATGAAGAGAGATTTGGCTTAGCCATTCTATGGTCGGGTGGAATGTGGTATTCCCATACCGGATTGGCATTTACATCATTAATATGAGATTATTTCTCCTTGTATTTCTATGAGAACTATATTGGTTTATATGTGGATTGTATGGTTATTGTATCCTTGGTATTTATGTTGTTATTATGCTGGTTATGAATATGTATTATGGAAGTGGCTATGTATGGATCCCATCATGTTTCTACTTGTATCTGAATGAACAATGTATATTTGGCCTAATGAATGAAACTATAGCTAAAGTAACAAGGAAAAAATGCCTCATAGTGAATCTCAGACAAGTATGAGACACCTATGGTCATATTTTTTATTTACACTTGTAGATTACATATTCGTGCTATGTTTGACGAAATTCCTGTCATGGATAGTAGGGTTCTAGACAAGGTATTATTCAAATAATTACATTAGTACAATTGTTTCCATCTTATCTCTGTTCTAAAGGTTTCATTCAATTATGGGCAGTGATCTGGGCTCTAGGCCTAAAAATCTAGCTTAAATATCAGGGACACTTGCACGGACCTGAGAAAAATAGGCCCTAGATACTCACTTGCAAGCCTGTGAGAGTGTCTAGACTCTAGAGGTCCCCGGACGCTGGCATGCCCATAGAATGAGAGAATATAGAGGTCAAGTGGTCCAAACGTTTAGTGGGACCTATTGGCTGGTTAGCAGAAAGGATGGATTGGTTCTTGAGGGTCCTAATGCTGATGTTGAATGTATGTATGGTGTGTTTCCTTTGGTTCCACTTCCTTAACATGAATTAGGAATTCAAATCATATCATAATGGCCTCTCGTCTCATGTTTCCCCCGGTTGCTTGGGTAGATTTGGGAGGATGGTATTACAATCTTTCCACTCCCTTGAAATATTTATTGTAAAAAAGTGGAATCGTGTTGTAACTAATATTATCTTCCCTTTTGTGTATGGTCTTATATTACACTTCTATTGGAACACCCATCATAACCACAAGAAATCAAAAAATAAAAATGAAAATCCCCCTCTCTAGGCACAAGCATTTGCATTATTAATGACATTTGTATTGGGTGTGGACTCTGACTATTTTCCTGATTGCTTAGAGGTTTTTTGTTTCAGCTACATTGGATCCATGTTCCTACCATGGTGGCAACACTTTCCATTTACTCACTGTCAGGGGGGTCTACGGTGAGGGGGGTGCAACGGTGAATTTCATGATCCCCCCTTGGCGGGGGTTCGAGGGCAGTGTCCCCAAAGCTAAAATAGATGAAAAATTGCCTTGTAAAATATTTTAATTTCATAGTCAATCTAGGTGTTCATTAGGCGGATGATTTGACAGTATAAGTTATGTTAATTTAGGGTTTTTTTCCTAGAAGGAAACCCTAGATTTATATGAGGGAATTGTATTGTGTCTGTGCATTATTATTCTGAGTGAGAGAGGAGGTTGTGTGAGATTGAAGAGGAAATTATGGTGAATCTGTTGTAGGTTGTATCTCTTCATTTTGCTAGATAATATAAAGGGAAGGATTGGTCGTTTATTTGTGGACGTACCCAAATTGGGTGAACAAAGTATATCTGTGTCTATATTATTTTATGTGTTTTTTTATTTGTGTTTCCACAATATTTTGTGTATTTCAGTTCTCTGTAAATTAATTTCTAACAATTTGTAGTTTCTTGATTGATGCATGAAGTGATATTTTACTGTTTCACAGAGTCAACAATCACATACCTCAACATTATTAAATATATTATTTGTGGTGTGGTAATGTATAAATACTTAAAGATTGGGCGAGCCATGAATCAATTTCCCATTGATGTTGCAAAGACAAAATCATCAACTAAGGATTTGAAGTTTAATGTTTATGATGGTACTGGACACAATGGAAATTATGTGCAGAAGCTACATGGTGCTTGTAGGATATTAGGTTCAGACATTACTATCATTACACATTCATCTAAATCATCCCCATATGAAATCATAGCAAAGGGAATAAAAAATGTGGAGGAATTCCTTACAACATCTCATTGGATGGTAAGAATTTACAAAGACAAGCCACCATATTTCTACTAGGCATAGTGAAAAGTAAAAAATCTTGAGGTCCATTTGCTAAACCATTCATTGTTAGTCTCATAGTTGGTCCACATGCATTACAAGGTATCTCTATCCTTGGACCCTCATTCATCAAGGTTATAGTACATCCACAAATCCAAGGTTATGGATGAACCATGCAAAACCATTGCCATCAAATTTCATTTGCTAGGCCATTCACTGTCAGTGTCACATTTGTCCCGCAAGCATTACAGGGTATCTCTAACCTCAAACCTTCATTTTTAATGGTTATGGGTCACCCACAAACCCACAGTTATGGGTCAACCACACAAAACCCTTGCCATCGAAGTCCATTTTCTAGGTCACACATTGTCAGTATCATAGTTGGCATGCAAGCATTACAAGGTATCTCTATCCTCATATATTTGTTCATCGTGGTTATGGGTTAACCACAAAAAATCCTTGTCTTCAATAACACTTGGTTTTGGGTCATCCACAAACCCATGGTTATGATTCAACCACACAAAACCATTCTCTTCATTACCTCATATTCAACAAAAGCTTCCCAGGAGGGAACTTCACACAATGTGGACTATTTGTTTTTAATGGGGGACGATTATCCAAATTAAAAGTAGTGGCATCCACCCATGGTATTGTAAGTTTTTTGTGTTGTATTTTTCTCTCTCGGCATTAAATTTTCTTATATCTTGTCCCTCTACCAAGATCCATATTATTCTATCACCTTTCATGTTCATTTTTGGACGATATTCTCACAAAAATTCATAACGGATTGGCGAGTTGGACCTTTCTTTCTTTGAATATTGTTGGGTGCTTAGTGCTTCTCAAGGAAACCCTTCAAGCTCTTTCCTTATATTTGTGTTCAGCAATGATGGCACCAACATCTATCCTCCAAGAATTTTGTTGAATTAAGAGATCTTTCCTTTAGGAAGGAGAAAGGTTTGAAAAGAAGTGGTCTTTAGTGGCATGGGAAAACATATGTCACCCAAAGCTTAAGGGAGGATTTGGATTGCATGGTTGGACTAAATGGAAATAGTATTCGGTGTGAATATTTAGTGGATATGGATCCAAGGGGATTGTATGCCTCAACAAAATCTAATTAGAGTGAACACCATAGCTCCTAATTTTTCGATCTTCTCCTTGGAAAAAAAGGAACGAGTCTTATACAAAAGCACTACTTCTTGGAGATAAAAAATGGATGCACATTTATTTTTGGGGTTGGCTCCTGGTTGTAATTACCCAAACTGGGAGACCAAATTGAGATAGAAAAGCTTAACCAATTGTTTGCTTGATGGGCCTTGACCTAGGTTCAAAGTTAGTTGTGCCAACCAACAAAACCCTAAACTGTTGGCCCTTTCAGCAACAACCCGTGTAGCACAGGCTATAGTCTCACCCGAAGTAGTATTGGGGGATGGTAGAACCAGGTTTCTACATCCGGGGGTCTGTGTGATGGGTTTCTGTGGCTTCTAGGGCTTAGCTATGTCTTTGTGAACCCTAACCCTTCTGAAATAGTAAATTATAGTAATTCACCTAAACATCATCTATATCTTCATGAAGGTCATTAAATATTCATAACATAAAAAAATACCACTGATCTACCACTATCATGCATAATATAAGAATTCATTCATATAATTTGCAATAGAGAGAAAAAATACAGAAAACTGCAGAAGTTAAAATAGATGCACAATCAATCGATCAAAAATGTCTTTATTAGATATATTCTTTCAAGTACGGACTCTTTTTTCCCTATGCACTCAGCTGCAAGGGCCCACACACTCATCCTACAGACTTATCAAGGTCTCTGCGCACTCACCTGCAGGAGCCTTCCCCTTCACCTAAGTACATGAAACAGACTTTCCTGCCTTAGCTTACTTGCCCAAAACAGGGATCTTCTAGTTATGACTTATCTTCTAGACTTGCTATGACCCTTCTATATATTTATTTCTAGTACAATACCATGGTCCGTGGACCATGGGTGGGTCTCAAAACTTCTTATATCCTAATAACCTAAGGGACTAAAGCCCCTTTGACTCTTATTATCTTCACGCTCCACTTCCTTAAATCATGGAGACTTTACATTTGTACAAAAAGAAAGCACCAAAACTTGTCCCTAGGGGACCCTAGTTCAACACCAACAAATGAAGACCCAAGGTAAAATCATCACTATTGATTACTAGATAGAGGAGCACACTAATTTGAGTTGGTGTAAATGAATTATACTTGAGGATTGGCTTCCTAAACCAGACAGAGTTGTCTAGAAACAATTCTTGACCAACATGAAAAATCAAAGGATTCATTTTTATAATAAATAGATAAATTACTCTCGAGACACAAACCCAAAGGTATTTTTTCTGTTAGTGAAGCTTATAAACTAGAAGCACGCCATCTCGATTTTTCATAGGAAGATGTATGGGCTAAGATAAAGAAACAAAAATTGTGACCAAATATCTATTTTTCTTTGGCTTCCAATTTAGAACAATCCTTTAACTTGGGAGAATATTCAAAAACATAATTACTAGGGCCCCTCCTGATGTCATTTATGTCTTCTGCACTCCGAAAATATGGCACATTGTTTCAACAACTATACCTTTTTTGGGGGACTATGGGATAGAATATATGAATGTTTACTAAGATTGGACAAGGATCCCCTGATAATCTCAAATACCGTAGTACGGTTGTGATCCCAAGATTTCTCCAACCCGAATATCAACTGCATATGGATCCTCTCATCAGCCTATAGATAATATGGAAAGAACACAATGTTCAAATTTTCAAAGTGTGATACATTCCCTTAGACTCCAATTGGAATTTTCTTATTTTCCAAATCAAGGAAATGATATTAACTCTACCTCTGTCTCCTGAAGGTTGGAAATCATTAGGAATTTGAGCACAAATCCTATATGGATGGTTCCCCTCCACTCTAATGGGGTGAACTTCCTCTCCTAGCCCCACTCCTCATGCTTCTATCCCCATTATCTCGTTCCCTCCCTCGCCTTCTTTCCTGAAGTTCAATTTTGATGGAGCTTCCAAAGGTAATTCAAGGCCTATGGTATATGGGAGAATTATTCATGATTAAAAAAGATTTCCCTCTTTATGTACTTAGGATCAATCGTTATTAGCACCAACAATGTTGTTGAACGATGGGTCTCTATATGGGGCTAGGATATGCACACGCTCAAGGATTCACAAAGTTCCTAGAGGAAGGGGACCCACAAATTATTATAAATATGCTCAAGAAGCTCCATAATTGTACCCATATTCATAAGGCATCATCTATTCGGAGACTATAATCTCTCCTAGAGTATGATTCCTCCCTTATTCTTTGCTTTTATGATCTTATTTCTATGCATGTCCAGCAAACTAGTAACAAAATTGCAGGCCTACTATCAAACTATAGTTGTTTAGACTCCTCTCGAAAGTTAGCAGACATTTTGACAAAGGCCTTAGGGAAGGAAAGATTCAACTCTATGACCATTCAAGGCTACTAATAATATTTGACCAACCATACAACCTTTTTCCTCATCTTAAAATCACTAAATATCCTCTTTCTTATAAAAAAATTGTCTTTGTTATTTACAAATAAACCCTATGTTCAAATCTCTAATTTTCTTAATAAACCATAATCTAGAAATCCTAAGACAATACCATGTTGACTTAATATTGGAACCTTATTCCTATTCGTATTCATATTGGAACCCTATTCCTATTAATAATTTCTTTTAATTACTTCTAATGGATTCCCTAGCCCTATCTCTTACACATAAATTCAATACATATAATATCCTACTCAAAATATCTCCCCACTAAACGTTGGTCATAGTTCATTTAAATATAAAAATGCAAATCGACTCTTCTAAGGCATGATTTTTCATATTAAATAAAATCAAGTAAAAATCAATCCACTTCAGGTCGGCTCCACTACCAAAATTCTGCTCCCTATATAGTCAAATGTCACATCTCTTTAATTCATAACATAGCTATATATATTAGTGGAAAATAGATTCACTAAAAGGATCCATCACAAAAAGTAGACATACAAGAGCGTAGAGCAGATTGATGAGAACAAAAGTCAAGAAAAGAATAAGGACGAAGAGCAGATAGAAGGAAATTCACATCTTGTACAACAATATCATTTGAAGAATTTGAACCTCGTTTGTCTTGAATAGACTGTCTGTATCTCTACATTTTTTTGTGTGTTCCTATGGGAGTTTGATGACTTGGAAAATATTCGTGGAAGTATCTACTATGACCTAAGGCATACTTTACAAACTTGAGGAAGACCTGAAATACCTTGATCATGTATCTATACATTTGGACATGTGGAATTAATTGCATATCTATATTTTCAGCCCTTACAGGCTTGCAACCTCGACCCCTATGGAATACCTAAACTAGGGCATTCTTAAGGTAGATTTAGGATTATATTTTGGCCCATAGAAGACTTTGTTACAGAACTGAGGTGATTATTTTGTATGGATTTGTTGTAGATTTTGTTCTGACCTGTGCTCATCTATCTGAAATTTGGTCATGTGGATTTTGTGAAGTTCTAATCCTCACGAACCAGGCACAAGGTTACTTCCTTTGGATTTGTGACACTAAATAATAAAAATTTGCAAATAAAATCCTCAGATTATGGTCAGGTTACTTGGTATTCATAGGTGTATTGGATTGGGATTATTTCCATTGTTGGTTGGAAATATCAACATTATTCAACCCTACAAGTCTTGCCCAAAATATAGCTTGAGGAGCATATTTACTGAGAGGGGAAATATTTTTTCTAAAGGAGACTCTTTCCTAATAAGTTTGAAACTAAAAGTGAAGACCTCCACACTTGCTTTTATTGTGGTAAACCTATGAAAATTTGAAGGAGAACTAGATACATGACCTATGGAGAAGATATTGAAATAGTGAAGAACTAAACTTGAATTGAATAATTCTCAACCTGTCACCTTTGGAAGGATTAAACTTAGAGTGTAGGAAATCCAGATCTATTATTTTCTAAGGATTGAACTCGTATTGAAGAAATATTGGATCTATTATCTTTTGAATATTCTCTGGAACATGATTTAAGAACTAATTATCGATACATATGTTAACATCAAAAAAGACCTAGATGACTTGTGAATACTTGTGAAGGATTTAACTCTCTTGAAGAAGCTTGTTATAAAAATTGTGAACACATCTTAGAAAAATATTTTTTGAATATCTAATGCATACATCTTGAGCTGACTTGGAGGCATCTTTGGAGAACATGATGTATTTTTTAAAATCCTCATGGAGTGACTTTGAGGAAACCTATTTTAGGTATCATGAAGGGTTGTGAATGTTCTTTTAGTGATTGGTAAAGTTGTCATTGATGAATGAAGGGTCATTGAAGACTATATAAGGACATTAAAGAAGGCATACTTGGAGAATAAATCAAGGTTTTTTGCAGAACTTTCTGGGAGGCCTTAAAGAACCATTCAACCTACATTGAAGATTTGAAGCAGATTGATAGGGTTGGTACCTTGGAGGATAGGTGTCCTAAGAAATATGAGGTTGGACATGTGCCAGAAAAGAGGTTCAGTGCCCTAGAGAATAGGAGTCCTCAAAAAGATAGGGTTGGATCCCTAGAGGTTGGAACCTCGTAATTTCCAAGTTGGTGCTTTGAAAAATACAAGTTGGAGCCTAGTGATTGAAATTGGCGTCGTCATGTAGGGTTGGAGCCCTAAACATTATTGTACTTGATTTATTGTAAAGAAGAGGATTGGAGTCCTCATTATTTTTTATTAATAAAAATATATATTCAATATTTTTCATTTTGTGTTATGTTTATAAGTGAACTAAACTGGTAAATTAACAATTGTAAAATAAATATTGATCCGCCCCCCTGCCCAGTATTTCCAATAATCGGTATCAGAGCCAGTACCTACACTCACAACCTAAGAGCTAGAAGGTAGATCCTTAGAACACAAATGGAAAGGTAATGAAAGAAATTCTCCAAACCTTCTGAAGATGCCTCTTCCTCAGTCAAAAATATAGATGAAAATAAGGTAGTCAAAACCCCCATGTTGAATGGAACAGATTTTGAAGTATGGAAGGGTAGAATGAAATTATTTTTGATGACTCAAGGTTTTCAAGTTTGGAAATCAGTTATTACTAGAAGCACGATGGAAGAAGAGTCCAAGGAGAATAATGCAGTAGTGATAAAGGTAATCTTAAGTGCCTAGCCAATCCTATAAAAGTCAAAATGGAGAAATGTTCATCAGCGAAAGAGCTAATTTGGGAGAAACTTCAAGATATTCATTCAAAAGGAATTTTGCTCATAACCTCAAATGATGAAATCCAAGAGCACAAGGAATATTCAAAACCAAATATGATATCCAAATGAAAATTTGAAAATATCAAGAGCAAGGAAGACCTAGAGGATAAAGAAAACCCCAAACAAGATATCAAGGCAAAACTCATAGCTTCCCTAGAAGAAATAAAAGAGCTAAATAAAGAAAATGAGGAGCTAACGAAGTAGGTATAAGATGTTTATCATGATCTCAACAAACCAAAAGAATAAGTTGCTCACTTGAAACTTGAAAAGGAATAAAGATCTAAATATCTCAAGGAATTGCATCAGATGGAGAAGATCTGAAATGAAGAAGTAACCTACTTGACAAACCAACTAAAGGAAGAAAAGAAAAGGGAAGGAATTTTTAAAAAACATCTTGATCTAGGATCTAAGGAATTGAAAAAATTTGAAGTAGAAATTTTTCCAATATAAAGAGGAGGTTTCCTCTATTAAAACTCAGCTAGAAGAAGTAAAGAAACAAGCACAAGGAGATAAAATAGTGATGGAAGGTTTGGTCCTCCTAGAAGGACATAGTTGGTGAAGAATAAAAGGAAAGGAATGCCATGGAAAATGAACTTGAATAAAAAGATGAAGAAATATTCAAATTGAAATCATATGTCACCACTCTCAAGGCCCAAAAATGTGAAGTAACAAGGATGAAGGACGAAATGGAAAACTATCTAGAAAAGAAGGAAGAATGTAATTATAAGATGAAATAAGAAATTGATATCCTAAGGAAAGAATTTGATCAACTGAAAAAGAGTCTAAAGAGATCTAAAACCATAGATGAAATCCTAATTCATCAAATATCCCCCCTTGATCAATCAGATCTTGGTAATGGAGTTGAACACTCAAGAAAAAATGATGCAAACCCTAAAGCATAAAACAACAATGATGTGGAGAAGCTTGGAAGAAATGTTGATGCCTGTGGTTCTAGAAAAATAAAGGAGAAGAGTGAAGATGACATTGGAAGAAACCCTAATCCAAGAAGATATGATTATGGTGTCAATAATTCAAGAGGAAATAAATATGATCAAAGGATCTTAAGAAAAATTACTTGAGAAGTACATCAAGGCAATCTCTATCTTCCAAATAACAAAGTGTATTGTTTGGTTATTGTTACTCTTGTACAAATTTTGGGCACATGCCAAAGGATTGTAGGGAATATAACAAGGACAAATATAATGGTTTCCATTAGTCTCCTAGAACCAACATTTCTAGAAGAAATCATGACTTCTCATTTATGGAATGCTACAAATGTCATAATATTGGTCATATGGTTTGTAATTGTAATCTGAAATGGGTCCCTAAACAAGCTAAAACCATGACAAAAAAGCATGAAAATATAGACAAATTTGGAGAAGGAAGTATGTTGAACCAAAACGAGATCATATGGAATGTGTCCTAAATGCTAAAAACATCAATCCATGTTGTTAATCAGATGTAGGCACCATAGGAAAATATGATATTCCAAGTTTTGATGATCAGATTTTTCCTACTGAAAAGAAGATCATGCATATTGTTAGAGGGATCTTGTTACAATTTATTATTATTAATGCAACAATTGATAAGTCACATATGGACAATAATTCCATAAAAACATAGATATCTCTTTCTTGATGACTATGATGAATCATCTCCCAGAAATTTTGCAGAAAATATTGACAAATATTGTCTCCTCTACTACCAACTAGCACAAGGAGCATGCAAAGCTTAGGGTGGAAAATTATTATTGGATGCAAATCATGATATTTTGTCTCCACCACGCATCCATTGTCGAATATTCATTCCACTCAAAACAATAATATTTCTTGTATTGGGTTCCATAAGAAACAATAAAGAAGAGTTTATGCAAGACGTGGGTGTTGGTTGATCACATGAAGAAATGAAAACTAGGACATCACTCTTGTACCACATTGCCAAAAAAAAGGAAAGAATGATGACAAGGGGAGCATCATGACAAGAAGAAGCATAATAGGGGGAGCACTTGATGGAAAAAGGTGTTGTCAGGAAACCCCATTAAGGAAGAGATTGTTGTTCAAAGTTATCATTGATGTCAAATGGCATTGTTGAATATGGCTAATATCCTAATCCTAAACTTAATTCGTTTATGGAGTCATGTAACCCTAATCCTAAAAAGTACAAACCCTAAGCGAAAAATGAAGTCTTGAATTGAGCCTTGTCCTATGTATCATTAATATGGAAAACCATAGAGTTAAATCTTGATTGCCACATATTTCCCTAACCTTTGTGATGGATGAATAACTTATTTGTGATATTTCCATAACCTCATTGAAGGTTCTTTTATGCCTTATTTCTTGATGGTGCCCTAAAATTAAAAAAACCTTATCTTTGTAAATAACCATGCAACCCTTATCCTCATCTTAAAAATCCCTAAATATCCACTTCCTTATAAAATCTTGTCTGTGATATTTACAAATAAACACTAGGTTCAAATCTCTAATTTTCATAATAAACCCTAATATAAAAATCCTAAAACAACACCCATGTTGACCTAATATTGGAACCTTATTCCTATTCCTATTAATGTTGGAACCATAATCCTATTAATAAGTTTTTATTAATTACTTCTAATGGTTTCTCTAGCCCTCTCTCTTACACATAAATTCAATACATATCTCACCAATAAACATTGTTCACATTTCATTTAAATTTAAAAATTCAAGTCGACTCTTCTAAAGCATGATTGTTCATATTATATAGCCAATTTTCAGGTATCTTTAATTCATGAATATATAATATATTATAAATATATATATATATATATAATATTATAATATAAATTATTAGTGGAAAAAGATTATTAAAAGGATCCATCGCAGAAAGTAGACAATATACAAGATCGTAGAGCAGATTGATGAGAACAAAAGTCAAGAAAATAACAAGGACATAGATAAGATAGAAGGCAGATAAAGTGAGGAACATTAGGAGAGAAGATCATTTGAAGAATCTGAACATCAAGATATTTTCCGTATCTCTGCATTTTTTTTGTGTGTTCCTTGTGATTTCGATGACCTGGACAATATTCGTGGAAGTCTCTACTGCAACCTAAGGCATACTTTGCAAACCTGAGATAGAATTGAAATACCTTGACCTTGTAGTTGTACGTATGGACTTGTGGAATTAATTGTAAATCTATAATTTAGACCCTTAAAGACCTGCAAACTCGGCCCCTGTGGAATACTACAAATAGGGCATTCCTTAGGCAACTTCAAGACTATATTTCGGCCCTTAGGAGACTTTGTTATAGAACTGGGGTGATTCTTTTGTGTTGATTTGCTGCAAATTTTGTTCGCACTTGTGCTCATCTATCTGAAATTTAGTCTTTTGGATTTTTTTAAGTTTTAATCCTTACGGAATTGGGATAGGGATACTTCCCATGAATATGTGACACTAAATAATGAAAAATTGTGAATAAAATCCTCATATTAGGGTCGAATTACTTGGTTTGCACAAGTGTATTGAATTGGGATTATTTCAATTGTTGGTTTGGTCTATCAACACCATTCAACCCCACAAGTTGTACCCAAAACATATCTTGAGGAGAATACTTACTAAGAGTACAAATAGTTTTTCTAAAGGAGACTTCTTCCTAAGAATTTCAAAACTAAAATTGCATACCTCTATACACTTTCTTATATTGTGGCATACTCTAACAATATGAAGGAGAACTAGAGACATGACCTGTGGAGTAGGTATTGAGCTAGTGAAGGAATGAACTTGAATTGAAGAATCCTTGACCTGTCACCTCTTGGAAGGATTAAAATTAGAGTGTAGGAAGCTCATATATGTTATTTTTAAAATCTTGAACTCGTATTGAAGAAAGTTTGGAATTGTTATATTTTGAAAGAGTCTTGAAGGACTGATTGGGATATTGAGTGCACTTGAAGAATACCTACTAGAGACCCTTTATATATGTGTATTGAAGATACTCTTGAGCATGATTTAATAATATCTTATTGAGATATTTGTGAACATCAAAAAGGACCTAGATGACTTGTGAACGATAGAACTCTCTTGAAGAAGCTTTCTATAAACGTTATGAAGACATCTTGGAAAAATCCATTTTGAAGATATAATACAAACATCTTGATCTGGTTGGAGGAATCTTTGGAGAACATGAATTATTGTTGAAAAACCTCATGGAGTGACTTTGAAGAAACCTATTTTTGGTATCATGAAGGGTTGTGAAGATTCCTTCAGTGATTGGTAAAGTTTTCATTGATGAATGAAGGGTCATTGAAGACTAAGCAAAGACATTAAATAAGATATACTTGGATAAGACATCAAGTTTTGTTGTAGAATTTTTTGGGAGGCCTTGAAGAACCATTCAAACTACATTGAATAGATGAAGAGCGTTGGTACCCTATACGATAAGAGTCCTCAAGAAGATAGGGTTGGATCACGAAAGGTTGAAGCCTCGTAAATTCCAAGTTGGTGTTTGGAAAAGTAGAGTTTGGAGCTTGATGATTGAAAGATTGGTGTATTCATCTATGGTTGGAGCCCTAAACATTATTATACTTGATTTATTATAAAGAAGAGGATTGGAGTCCTTGCTATTTTTTATTAATAAAATTGCTTATTCCATATTGTTCATTTTTTGTTTTGTTTATAAGTGTTCTAAACTGGTAAAGTAACAATTATGAAAGAAAAATCGATTCACCCCCCAAGTAGTAGAGGTTGGCATCTACCTCACTCTTCACAAAGCCCATTCTCTCAAAGAATCTATCAATGTTCTCATACCATGCCCTAGGAGCATGCTTGAGCCTGTAAAAATATATCTTTAACCTACACACGTGGGTCTCACTATTGTGTGCTACAAATACCTCTTGTTTCTCTATGTATACCTCCTCTTCCAACTCACAATTAAGGAATGTTGTCAAAGATCCATCTGTTATATCTTACATCCCATTTGTATTTTTAGTGAGATCACTTCTCATATAGAAGTATATATGGCCATAGTAGTGATGTGTCTTCATAGTCTATTCCCTCCTTTTGAAGAAACCCCTTGGCCATAAATCTTGCCTTGTGCTTTTCGATGCTACCATCTACACCATCCTTGATCTTGAACCTCAACCGTCACATCTCGCCACACCTGCTACTATGAAGCCTCCTCATATCTAGAAGGCTTACTATATACTAACTAAATGACTGACATCATGTAGACAGTGTACCTTTCTAGTTGTCTCTACTGCCTGTTGCCCATCATAAAATCTCTACAAAATCTTGAGCATTTATGAGTGTCTATTGAACTTAATATTTCCTTTTTCCAACTATAGATGATAGAATATCCACCTTTATGTTATCTTAATGTATCTCCCTGATACGTTGCATATGTGACTCCATACTATACAAAATCTCAATAACTCCTGCACGCGAGCTTGTGCCCGTACTGGTAATTGTTCTCGTGCTCTGTTGCCTTCGATCCTGATTATCACTCCTTGGAGTTTTAGTTGCATACTCACTCTGATCATTTGTTACTCGCAAATATTTGGACCTTTTGTATGTCATGTCCTCCATGAACTTGACATCTCATCTGACTATAATCCTCCTAGCCCCTAGAATGGATATCTAATACTCCTTTCAGGTATCATTGTACCCCACAAATCACCCCCTCTCTATAGTATGATGTAACTTAGAACGTGTATATCCTAGAATGTGACAATATGTTAAGTTGTCAAATATCTTAAAATGACTGACATTTGGCCTCTTCCAAGAACATACCTCCCCGGTATCATCTTTCCTAATGCTCTATGTGAAACCTCATTCTAAATATGAATTATCATACTTCATGACAATAAATAATGTGTAATATCTACTATGGTTTGTAAGTAACCTTCCACTCACTCTTGATGGCTACCTAGTACAAATCTCCTAGAAATCCTTTCGTGTATACTCTCCTCCTTTATCTAACTAAATAACCTTCACCTTCCTACTTATTGTATTCTCCACTAGAGCTTCAAACTCCTGAAACTGACTAAAGACCTCATCATTGGTCTTTAGGAAGTATATCCCTATCTTCTTGGAGGAATCATCAATTAAAGTAACGAAGTAATCATATCCTTTGAGATACTTCATCAACATTGGTCCAGATATATCTAAATGCACTAAATAAAGAATACCCTTAGATCTGGTGTCACTCCTTGGAAAATTTTCTTTCGCAAACTTCCCCAACACACATCCCTTGTATACATCATCATGCTCTGTACTCACCTTAGGAACATCTCTCACTATCTCACAAAGAAATTTGATTTCTTCATGATGTATATTTCCCATCCTCCTATGTGATAGATCCCTCTGATCTCTAAGATTACTACTCCTAACTAATGCCTTAGGAGTATCCATCTACAACCTATACAATAGGCCACTCCTAACTCCAATTGTTATGGGTTATTTCCAATAATTAAACTTGATCAACATGTGTATCTCCTAGAATGTGACAATATGTTAAGTTGTCAAATATCTTAAAGGATAGATATGGAAATTGAATTCATGCCCAAGCCTAGCACATGCAACACATCATGAATAGGAATCATCTTGTCATTCTCCCTATAAAACAAAATAGTCCCTCTTGCAACTGGATTTCACTTGGACTTGTTCCCCATGTGAATCTGGAATGTAATTTTCTCCTCCTTATAATTGGATAAGTACTCCCTACCTCCTATCATATTAAATGATGCCCCACTATATTTATACCAAATACTTAGTGATGTCAAGCCAGATAGACAAGTTATAAGTGCAAATTCATGTTCCATCCTGCTAGAGAGTTCATCTGCACTTACTAAAGTTGTTGTATGCTTCTTGCACTTCTTCCTATTCTTTCTCTGCAAAAAATTTCCAACGTAGTAGCCAAACTAATGATAGTTGTAGCATTTTCCCTTGGAAATTTCCTTCTTCTTCTTCTCACCTTATGGGTTCAGTCCTCTACTAGATCCTTTCTTTACTTTCCCTTTTCCTGCTAGGGCCATGTTTTTCTAAGTCCTATTGTTGTTTCCACTGAAAAGACTGAGTCAAAGATCTTCCTGAGTGAAATTTATCTATAATCAATCCCAACTTTGTAAGGTGTCTCGTTCATCAATGACTTGAACAAAAGGTATTCCAATACTTTGACCCATTGAACGCTTCACGCACTAGCTCATCATCATCTATTTTATCTCCCACTGTAGCTAACTCGTCCTTTAGCAATCTAAGCTTGGTGAGGTAGCTAACAACGTCTTCACCCTTGTTCATATTGGAATTTGTCAGCTTTTCTCTAAGAATCAACTTCCTATTCATTGTATCATCTTAGAACAACTTCAATATAGTCTCCCACATTTGCTTCGTTACATTTAAATTAGTGATATGTGGAACTATATGGTCCTTCATCAAGGATTATCCTCCTCGCCTTGGCATCTTCCTTCTTTATAGGTTGTAAGTTGTATTGGATCTATTAGTACGGAAATCACATTGGTCGTATACTCCTTTAGATCATTTTCTTCCAATAATAAAGAAATTTTGGCTTTCAAGACACCAAAATTTGAGGCTCCATGTAGTGTGTCCTTATCTCTCAATTCTATTGAGGCCATTATAAAAACCCTTCGAAATATAGTGAAACAAAAATGAATTTGAAGAATACGAACATAGTTTATAAACCCTTTCTTTTATGTTCCTATGTTTATGCAAAGCCTCCTTCTACTGTCAGATATGCTTTGATACCATGTGAATTTTTAAATATTGTTGTAGTTAAATGGTTATTATTCACATACCTCAAATATATTATTTATCCTCTGCAATTTATATGCAGAAAATATTGAATAAAACACTATCGCAACTTCACATAAATCAAATCATAGGAACAAATAAAATATTGCACATGTACAAACTAATAAACACCAATAATTTTTGGAAAAACTACCTTGAAAATACCCTATTATGGAGAAAAACAATTATGTAAATGACTATTTTTATTATGCTTCAACAATTCTATAATTAGAAATTATTACAATTGTTTGTCATAAATTAGCAAACATTTGGAAAATTGTTTTCTTCACTTATTATAGTTGATCAAACCTCCTGGAAGCAACTCAACCCCTCTAATTTAATTCATCCCTCAGCTAGCTCTCTGAACTAATCTGCACGTGTGGCCCTGGCTAACTTGGCCTCTTGGTAACTCACACTAGCTAGGAAATAAAAAAATTTAACCTTCTCTAGAAAACTTGGCTTCTCTTGTGAAAATTCAATCACTTTAGAAAATTCCTTGTTGCTTTGGAAACTTAGCCTCTTTAATTCAATTCACACTATTGGGAATCTCGGCCTCTCTAAAGATAAAATTTATTTCCCTCTATCACTGAGAAACTAGAAATCATTGTGAATAATTTTCTCTACAAACTATATCTTTAATCATTGTTGATCTCAATCTGTTGGTGGCTTCATGCTATCGCTACGCTCTTTGATCTCACTACAAATTTGTATCTCGAATGTGTTCTCGAAATTTCCCTCAACCTCCTCTTCTAATCTCTCATTGAGAAATCAATGACCATGATCTAATCCCAATCGATGGTTAAGATAATATTGACCCCATCAATTGACTTTTCTAAAAGTCACTAGATGAAATTCGATTTGCCTCAATTAATCTTGATTAATTAACTACTTTTCCTAAGTTAGATTTAGGAAAATAATTAAATTGGCTAATTAATTATAATTAGGACAATTTTCCTTAGAATATTTTTTTTAGGTATTAGAGAAAATTAATCCACTATGTTTCTTAGTCTCATAGACATCATCTGAGACTATAACACTTGTTTGAGCTACAGAAACTAACACAGTAGCTTATTGGATATCCTCCCCTATTTGTCTGATTACCAAGGTCGAGCTTGTGTTCCTTTGCATTATTGTATTTCTTGTGGTCAGCTCCCCATGTTGCACCAACAGGATAAAGTTCGAAGAGGGGTTTATTAATACCAAGAGTGTTCCCATAGAGGTCACATTCGAATGCACCATTAGATAGAATATTTTTATTCACACTACATGGATCTCACACCAACTAATGTTCAAGAGGAAATCACCTGGACTAAGGGGAAAGTGTCCTCCCATAGGATTAGCCTCTCAAACACGAATGTTCTGACAGAGTGGGCTAAATGGATCCTGGATACAAGGCACATGAGGGGATTTTTTAATCAATACATGTGGACCATGTATCTTTACTTGGATATGAAGTTTCTTTGGGGGAAAAGAATCTTGGACTGGCACAAGAGTTGCATGGATATCCTTCACTCTCTTAACAATTTCACATGTATTTGAGGGATTTGGAAAAAAATGGCACCCCCATATTAACCCTAAAACTTAACCAAATTTAGAAGGAGGTGGTTACTTTTCTTACCAAACTACCAAATTACGATTATGGGAATGAGATTCAAAGTTTTCAACTTTTTCAACTTTTCTAGAAATTCAAATAAATGACATCAATATTTTCATCGTGTTGAGACGAGCCTAACGATATAAATTTAGCCTCAATCTGACTAACATATTAAAAGTTATGACCCTATGGAGATGGATCAATTACACATTGCCATGTCATCATGACCTCCATATGGAAACCTCATAGAGGCCCACATCACAAGTGATGAGGTGTATGGACCAACCATGGACCCATGTGGAACCTAACACAAGGAGGGTCAGGGATAGCCTTTCCTCCATCAAGACACAATTTCATTTAAACGATTGGGCTCGACCCCTTACCTTTGACATAGGTCAGGGTGGACCTAGCTCCACCTGGTGCTGCAACACAATGGGTCAGGATCGGGCCTGACTCCTAATCACCCTGACCTCCTGACCTTGGCCAACCTCCAAATTGCTGATCTAGAAGGATCTCGTCAGATCAGTTGCACAAGTCATTTTCAGTGTTTAGTGTCGTCATCAACATTCAATTCCATGTTGTCGTCAGCATTTCGTGTCGTCGTCAGCATTCAGTGTCATCAGTTTTGACAATGTTGTTTATGGTTTAGAGCTTTCATGGTGATGGTTTTGTATCTGGTTGTCGACAAGCGTTCATCGACAATTCCACCAGGGTTGATCATCGACATGGGCGTGTCATCCATTATAGGGGTTCGATATGGGTTTTTGTCGTATGCTTGGGTGAATGTCACATTGTGACAAATTTGTTGTAAAAGGGTTTTCAATCCAAGGTGTGTAAAAGTCCTAATGCTAAACCTATTACCTAAACCCTAAGTGCATTAAAACATACACACCTAAGTCTAAACCTTTTGAACCTCATCTGATTACAACTCTATGTATTAAACAATATACATTAAACAATTAAAACCCTATGCTAGACCTAAACCTAAAGTTCGAAAGCCTAACCATATTACAAATATAAAACTATATTGTATAACTGAACTCTCGGCCTATTGTAAAATACAATAAAACATTACAAAACTTCATATCAGTCCTAAACCGCAAACCCTGACCATGTCAGAACTATTAGGGGACATGCTCATGTGAGCAGAGTATTGACACAATTAACCACAACATCAAACAGTCAGCGGAACCGGTCATGTGAATAGTCAAGCAGATTTTGAATAACCATCAGATGTAGCTGCGCCGGAACCACAAGGGATTATGAGTTCATGTGACAGATATGTATAAACCATCGGAGGTAGCATTGAAAATTAAGTGGGTAACCATTGGCAGGGTTCAAGAGATGATGGTTGCATGTGAATGCATTTCACCACACTTTATAAACATTGTGGTTACTGCACAGCTGCCAAAATCATCGCGAAGAAGCATTATCACATGGGCACGTCGCAGGCTGGTACTTGGAACTGCTGGAAACTAACCTACAAGGTGGTGGGTTATTGTTAGACCACCAAGTCACATGTATCGATTCCATCCTTCGTGCAGTTAACTTGACCGCCGACAGGTTTTCTATAACCAAAGTGTATTTTCGAGTTTTTTTGTTATGTTTTGTGCTATTTTAATACAAAGACCATGTAAGCTAATCCTAAGTGTCCAACTATGACAAGACCGAACCAATTCAAACCTAGATTGCAGCTTGTACATTCCAAATTCAACTTGAGGAGGTTTGAATGTACCTGCAGGCCTATGAAAGGCAGTTTTGGTTCACTGAAGGGATATTGGTGGTTTTGGTTTTTGTATGTAGATTCTAGAGGCCATAGGTAGTTTTGTTTCCAATGTAACAAGAGCATCAAGATTCAGAATTGGGAACTGTGATAGGCGTTGGAAATCTAGTTCAGAGAGCTATCCATTGATAGTGACCATAAGTGCCTGCATGCACATTCTATTTGGTAAAATATCTATGTAATTGACCTCTTCTATTTCAATCCTAATAAAGCAATCTCCCATCTTGAAAGCAAAACCGGAGACATAGTCCATCAGGAATGAACTCCATAATCAAATTTTTATTCTGGTATCGTTGTTTTTTTGTTGTTTTCACTTCTGTTATGCATCTTTCTTAAGTTTAATTATTTATCGTAAAGTCTTTCTTCTCAAGCAATTCTCTCAATTTCCACACTTTGAGCTAACATTCAATTCATTAATGGCTAATCAATTCTACATCAGTTTTAACTTATGATCATTTTAGACCACTTGTAGGCCATAGAGAGCTAGTTCAGCCCATTGGAGGTTGATCCTTTTTGGCCAACTTTTGACCTCTAACTTGGTTGTCCTGTTGAATGGAAAATGCAATCGAACTTTGAAATTTTTTCTAGTTTTAAGTGTTTTAATAGAGTAGTCTTTTTCCAAACTTTTTGACCTTTTCCAACAATAATTCCAATGCTTGACAACCCTTAAAATTAGAAGAAATTTATGAAAATCTTAAGAAAAAATCACTCATAAGCATAATAACAAATTTTCATCACTTTCAAGTGCATTTCATCACAAAATATAGAGTTATAGAAGCTCATTAACAGAGCAGCAACATGCCTCCTTTGCCTCATTAACCCTATTAATTGAGATAATAGGTGAATATAACTCCTCAAATAATGCATACTTAGTTAAATGATATAATGCAACTACAGGGATGGTGTCATGAATCCTTCCCTTGAATCAAGAATGTAATAATTGGCATGCAACAAGTCTATCAATACTTAGACAACAATTAAACATGCAATAAATACTAATTACAAAACACTATTGAGCATTAATTTTGTACTAGTGAAACCCAAAACCATCAAAGTAAGATAACCCTTACATCCATGATGTTAGTATAATACTATGCATCTCATGTATGCATGCTTTCACACCATCATATAACATGTAATTTATGCACAGAAACATGCATAGTATTTTACTTAAACAAAATTATTTATCTGCAATAAGAAGGCTTTCCATGATAATTATTACATCAACATAACCATTATATCCACGTGTTGTTACAACACCTTGTGCATAGTGATAACAACACATTGGCCAATCATAAAGATAAATAAATCATCAACCATGTCATTAATAGACATTATTTCTGACCATCAATAAAAATAGGCATATATATATTATAATATAAATATATATATATAATAATATATATATATATATATATATATATATATAATATATATATATATATATATATATATATATTATATATATATATTCTTGATTTCTTGAAAACATGAGAGGCTTATCTCAAAACCAATTGGCAGTTGAGTCTAGGACTATAACTATCTACCCAACCATAGACAAGTACATCCAAGTATCAGTTTGTTGTAGAGGCTACAACCACTCTCCAAAATTTTTCCTTAGCCTGTTTTGGAGACTCCCTACCAACCTTCTTAGTAGCTTGCCTTGCTTCGTCAAGTTCTCAAGCTTCAGTGTCTTTCTTTCTCAAAGTTAGCCTATCGATCAAAATTTAATATTTTCCCTTCACAGGATGCTCACCTGGACTTGGTCCAGCTACAGGCATAGCAGCTCCCCCCTTGAAAATTGCACATTTCTGGAGGGAAACTGACCTTCCCTCCAGAAATTTTGCAATCCTCTCTAAAAACTTGCTGGGCTCCAGGATTGTGCAATCCTACCAGTGAACCCTCCCAGCAGGATTTGCACAAATTTTCCCAACAATGAAATTTTCAGCCCAGGATTTTCCAAATCTGGGTAGCAATCAACTATTCATCCCAGAAATTGTGCAAATCTCCTGGGAAGCCAACCTAGCTTCTAGCCAGAAATGCGCATTTTTCTCCAACAGCCAAGAAGTCTCTTGCATGTGCAGCTAAGTTGACCAGTTCCCTCCGGGACTGATCAAAATAGACTTGCATGCATGGGTTGTTTCTCCCAAGGCAGCATGCAAAGGCATCCCTTGTTTCAGGGATCTATGTTTAGCAGTTGGAGGTTACATGCAAGGAACAATTCAGAAACCTCCCTCCAAGTGTTGCTTCCCTTAGATTTGTGGCATGCGCGTAACAACCTCGATGTTATCAAAACTCATCAATCGGATGCTATAGAGATCATTCCTCACATCAACCTTGTAGCCCTGACATCCCACATTACATCTAGGAGTAGTCGACACATTCAGCTCAATTGTTTTGGGGTAAGCTCGCTTCCCATGCCTTGTTCTGCATTTCTGTCACTTTTTGTGTATTCACTTGTGTGAGTGTTGTTTGCTTGAATTATTTGAATGCCTGTTGTAATTTACATGTATTATAGCTTGTCCTAGCTCTGTTTCAATTTTTGTTGCTATCTCATTATTGTCACGTGCATGAAATTGTTTTGCATGAACATTCGCCCAATCGGCGAACTGCCTCACCCACATGCATGTTGATCTATTTGTTGAATATTTCATTCATGTTTTGCATGCACTATCAATCACTTATGCTATCACTTAGTGTCACTTTGCATTTACTGTCTTAGTTGCCTTCAGTTGCCCATCGGCGAGTCGAACCAACCTTGGCCCAGACTCTACCTTCAGCAAGACTGCATTGCACAATCTAGGGAATGAAGGCTCAACTTCCTCTCTAGATTTGCATATTCTTACCCAACACTAGCCTCCAGGACTGTTTTGTGCATTTCTGGAGGACAATGGCTGCTTGACTCAATAAATTGCAAAAATATGTCCCTGGTCCAGTAGTCCTTCCCAGATGGAATTGCACAATGCACAATCCCAATAGTTAGTAGCCAGAGTGGACTGTGCATTATGTAGTTCCAATAGTTAGTTAGTCTCTTAGTAGCCTGGACTGTGCCTTGTGCAGTCTTGGCAGTCAGTCAACCGACCTCTTGGCTGAAATTGCGCAACCTTCATGATCATTCACCCAGGTATGTTCCAAGTCAGTTCTCATGTTCATTCTGGTTTTTGACTGACAGATTTCTTGGTATTGTAGGTGTTCATCTGCCTCTCAGCAGTACAGGTACAATCGATTCCATGAGAGAAGAGACAAAGACACCATTCAGAGCATGCTTGGGGATGCAGTGAATCAAGTGTCTATGAGCTTGCCTACTCACGAAGACATCAAGTTGTTCGTGGACAAGGACATCAAGCAGCAGCATACCGAATGCAAGGAACGCAACGAATGAAGAGCACGCAGTGAATGTAAAAGGAAGGTTGTTGACAACATAGAGGTGGATCAAAGTTGCAAGATCAAGCAGATCCGTTGATAATGAAAGCAACTTTGGAGAATCAAGCTATGAAGTGACGACATGACATGAATATCACATGAAGGCAGAAGATGAAAAAAGAATGAGTTGCATGTGTTGAAGTAGCATCTCAGGAAGAACATGAAGTTACATAGACAATCCAATGAGTTGTAGCAACAATACTAATAGCAGTGGCTGCAACATTCACTCACGGATGAAACTGCGCCCGTACAAGTTAAGGATCCATCCAAACAGCTAACATTGTTATGTAAAAAATTAGTTAGTATTTAATTTTAAGTTTATTATTTATTTTTTAGGTTAATTAGATGAAAGGGCACGATCATAAGATCATGCCCTTTCCCCAAAGGGTTCCCATGGTGATATATAAGCCAGAAACCCCCACTGTAAATAATAATCTTCACTCAATTAATCATTAACATATATATATTATATATATATATATATATAAATATATATTATAATATATAATATATATATAATATATATATATATATAAATAGAGATATAATATATATAATATATATATATATATATATATATATATATATATATATTATATATATATATATATATATATATGATTTATTTATTTATTTATTTTGTCTACGTATCAAGAAGTTTTCACTTCATCTGGTATCAGAGCTAACATGAGACTGGTGATACCCACAAGTTCTGCTAGCCATCAGGCCCTATCGGGTTTCCATAAATAGCAGCTACGTGTGGGTTGTGTGTGTGTTTGCTTAGTGTCGTGGATGGAGTGTGTGGTCACTGGCTTTGCGGGTAAACAGCAGCCAGTCGCAGATTTTTTCTGGACATAGCCATGCAGAATTGTAACACAAAAAACCCCACAATTAACCACGGTAAGGTCGGAGGTAGGCATGTTGAATTGTCGAGCAGAAGCCTGTGTCGTCTTTTTCTCTGCAGTGGACTTGCGGTTCCGTTGCGGTGGACCTATCGTTCTGTGCAGTGGTCTTTGCATTGAACTTGCTATCCGTGCAGTGATTTCTGCACCAAAGGATCGACTGTTAAAACCATTCGGACTGTTCAAAAAATGTGACCGTGGCAGGGGGAACGTAACTATCCATACGCGATATAATATATATATATATATAATATAATATAAATTATATGGTATAAGTATACATAATATATACTATAATTTAATTATAAGTTATATAATATAAAACTTTAATTTAGTTATAAGTTTTATATAATATATAATATATATAAAAGTTAATTTAATTAATTAAATTTATTTTAATTAATTAAAGAAAAATTTACTTATGTCCTATAATTAAATTTAATTAATTTAGTTTAATTATTTAAAAAAAATTAAGCTGGCAGATAAATATACACCCCCACAAACTCGCTCAATGTCGACAATGACAATGGCTGATTTCCAAAAAAATTGGTTGATGCGGAGCATAAGATAAATAAAAACCACAATGAGGTCAGTAAAAGATTAGATGATTTCCAGATCAAGCTTAAGGGGCAGGCTGACAATATCAAAAATCTTCAGGATATGACAAATTGAATAGAAATAAAGATGGAAAATCATCGTGTCCAAATAGAAGTAGATCTCAAAGAGACCTTAACATTGTTGAAACTTCTATGTAAAAATATGAATTATACACCTGCACAATTACTACAAGAAAATGAATAAAAATCAAGAGCACAACTCATCAGATTCAACGAAGTCAACAGACTCTCATAAAAAAGTTGAATCCCCAAAAAAATCAGCAACACCCCACCAAGAAATGAGTAACATGACTCTTACAAACAAGCAACTCTGGGATACCTTTACCAATCAACACCCCTTTTTCGCTCAACCATTAGCGGCATACCAACGAAGGGCAAAAGTCGAGATGCCTAAATTCGATGGAAAGAAAAAAACAATGTTGCATGGATAAATAAAGTAGAAGAATACTTTGAGATATATGACATCAATGATGATGACAAAAATCTCAGGCACGCATCCATGAAAATGGAGGGGGAAGCATATAATTGGTATATGTGGTGGAAAAAGACAACACACGCCATTAGTTGGTAAAAATTTAAGGATGAATTCTTTAAAAGATTCCAAGGTGTAAAGGAAGAAGAGTTTTTTTCAAAACTCATCAAATTATGACAAAAAGGAAGTGTGGACAAATACACTCAAGAATGGGAGACCTTAGTAACACGAGTACCTGGGTTATAAAAATCTCGTCTAATTCAGTCATACGTCTCGGGACTCAAAAACCATTTACAAGTAGAACTTGATATGCATGAAATTACATCAATAGAAGTAGCAAGATGAAAAATAAAAACAACCGAAAAGAAATTCGAACCAATATTTTGGTCAAAAGCGGAAAAAACATATTCAAGACGAAGAGTACCCCAGTATGTGGACTCAAATAATACGAGATATGTTCCACCACATCATCGTGAAGATGAACAATCTAATGTGGAAATGCAAAGGATAAAAGAGGATAAATGCAAACGTTGTGGTGAGAAGTGGGACCCCAAACATAGGTGTGCTAAAGGAAAAGAACCAAAGAACCTATATAATTGTGAAGCAACCAATGATTCAAACAATGAAGATTTTGACGTAGAAGAAAAAGAAGATGCCCCAAAATTGTTGCCAGAATTAGATGATGGAAGTATTCTGCAAGTGTCACTATCAGCTATGACAGGTATATCACAACCTCATACCTTAAAGTTAAAAGGACACATAAAGAAGAACAATGTAGTGGTTCTCATCGACTCTGGTAGCACACACGATTTTTTAGATGCAACTATGACAAAGAGACTCAATATTTTTTCATTTCCCTTATCAAACATGAAAGTGATGGTAGCTAATGGTAAGAAGATTGAAAAGGTGGGGAAATTCCATAAGGTCAAATTGCAGATTCAAGGCTTTAATTTAGAGTCTTCTTTCTTCACGGTACCATTAGGAGGAGTAGATGTAGTCTTAGGTATCCAATCATTGCGAACTTT